>CAJNDT010003212.1:737929-755701 GCA_905221615.1 Symbiodinium sp. CCMP2592
CACATCCTGAGCCCTACATCACAAAACCCATACATCCTGGACCCCGTCCTTTGGCTTCAAGGTGTGTGTTCCTGCTTCTAAAGGCTTCAGCCTGAAGTTGAAGCCGGATCGAAAAAGTTATTCCAGCCTTCGAAGCGGTTTTGATTTTGGGATTGTGTAAGGTAAAAGGATGATGCCTACACCCGGTAGAAGCACGGAATTACTGAGCCCTCAGGTGGTGTCCGCCCTGAGCAAGTGCCGGAAACCTGGAACGGATGTTGGCTTGCTGTGAGCCCTCCCTATGCCCCAAAACCCACAAGCTTCCCTAAAGCATGTTAGGGAGATGCAATGCTGCAACACGCAGCCTACACCCAACCCCTGTTCAGAGCAATTCGATCACAAGAGTGAAAGAACAGAGTGCCTCAACGGCAGACGCACTTTGAAGTGGTGGCCTTCAGCAGTTTCAGTTTACAGAGATTCATGATCCCTTCGTCAATTTTGCATGTCCTGACTGCATTCTGCTCACGTTAACATACCTCAATAGAAGGAGGGGCCTTGAACAAAGGAAAACAGGACATGGGCATGGGATTACATAAAGCGCCTTGATTGAAGCCCATTTCCTGGAGATGCATGTTGGGCACTCTTTTACCCGTAAACTCCAAGACCAAAGCCCGAAACCTCTTCTGTACTGTTCGGTCTTGGGAGCAGCCATCATGCAGCTATGGAGCTTCAAGTGGACCCTCAAAAAGCGATGGCCAACGGGAAAGTCATGTCCGCGCGTGCAGAAAGTTCTGGATGGCCAAGATAGAAACGCTTGTCAGGTAGGCCATGCCCGCATTCTGAAGCTTGCAAAGCTATCCCCATCCTGCGTCAAGTGCATTTGGCCTTAAGGTCGCAATTATGACGATTCGAATGGTGAAGGGTCTACACAATTGACATGTAGGCTTCAGGGATTAAATTCCATGTTTCAGTGGTTGGGGGGTTCAGGGATTCTGAGTTCTCTTGGAAGTTTGTCGTTTCGTGCGAAGTGCTTTGCATATGGCTTTCGAGGTACGAGGTTCTTGGACGCCTCGTGAGATTCTGGGTTCTTGTTAAGCGATTTAATTTAAATTGCCATAATACAGAAACCACATTATTCACTATTTACTACAGATCCCTATTATGTAACCCAAATTAACTTCCTTATCAAGAACCCAGGATTTTGTTGATGGTTCAGGGCTCGGCACTGAGGCTGGAACGACTTGGACGACCCTTTGCAAGAGGCGGAGGGGGCCGCGCGGCTGCTGGAGACGCTGCAGGACCTGTGCGTGAAATCATAAACTCGCTAAGCCCATTCCAGACCCTAAATTAGAACCTCGAGCACTGTCCGAATTTGGAAACAGCAGCGCGGTATCGAGTTCTGCATTTCGATCTTGAATTGTGCCTTTCGAGAAGGGATGTTATGGCAAGGTTTAGGGTCTTGGTGGAGGGCTTCCTGAAGGCGTTGTTGCACCCCCCACCTGAACCTCGGATTCTCTCTGCTGCCCCAATGTAGACAGCTCGCCAAAAATTCGAGACCGCACACACGGAGTTGCTACAACTTGCCGGAGTCGCAACACATCCCAATCCGCTCCTGGCATTTCCTAAAGCCACTAGCTTTGTGACTTTGTGGTCTGGCTTTTGGGTGTCATTGCAGCCTTTGAGCTGGCCCTGTCGGGTGTCATTCTCAACCCTTCTAACCTGAGTTCTTGCGGCTTGAAAGGCTCCTAACCGATACGATGATGTGATTGGACACCTCGATTATGAATTTTCGTAAGACAAAGGCTGCTTCCGGAGATGCAGAGCATTTCCCTCCTAGCGGCTCCAGGAAATTTGCGTCTTCCTCGACGGCTTCGCCGAGGCTTTGCGAGTCCGACTCCGTGAAATCCATTCGGGGCTTTCAGAACATGGTTGGGTTTATACTTTGTTAAGGGTCCTTCTGATATCTTCTGATAAGGTTCGTGCATTTGGGGTTTCTGTGTCCAGCGCATCGATCGCGATCACGGCTGGCTCATAACCACATCTGGCTCGTAGCTGCCAGGCAAAGCACATCTCGGCGGCAGCTGATGAGGCTTCCGGGCAAGAGAACGGGCCTTCTGGGACATATCCAATCCGTGAACCCTCACTAAGTCTCCCTGGGCCCCCGATTCTCCACAAGGCCCAACATCAAAGGCTCCTCTAACAGTTGTGCGAGTAGATTGGAGACCCTTCCCTGGACAGTGAAAGCAGCAGACGTGGATCCAACGACGGCGGCAGACGTGGCGAGCAACCCTTTACTCAACCTAGAGAAGCAAGGAACAAACACCAATCCCGATACTTCCGAGCCTCAACCTCCAGAGCCCGAGACACCTTGAACACACAGTCAACAACAATGCTGAACCACTGAATGGTCTTATCTCTCTCTCTCTCTCTACACATATGTTATGTGTATATGTATACGCACATCTGTTTGATTGATACTAGTTACTATGGTTTGAACATGTATGTATACGTACACGTACATATATATATATATATGGCAGCTTGGGCGCCAACCCGTGAACCTTTGCATCTTCAGTTTGAGGTCCAAGCACTGCGCTTAACCATTTTGGAGAAGCTGGTGCG
Source organism: Symbiodinium sp. CCMP2592 (assembly GCA_905221615.1). Lineage (NCBI taxonomy): Eukaryota > Dinophyceae > Suessiales > Symbiodiniaceae > Symbiodinium > Symbiodinium sp. CCMP2592. Next base: position 740,531 of record CAJNDT010003212.1, read on the forward strand.
GGGCTCTGCCAGAAGCACGATGAAGTGGGTTCCGGTTCGGGGCCTCCTGAAAGCTCGTCGGGTTCAGGCTTCATCGTTTTGGGATTGAAGGCTCAGGGTTCAATGCTTTATGTTTGGGGTCTGAGGCTTTCTTCAGGCTTCGTAAACCTCTCATCTGCCCAGGAGCATCAAGCAGAGAGTGTTGTGAATTTGTTTCAGCAGAAAATCCTCAACTCTACACCCGAAACCTTCAGCCCCGATGAGATACGAAAATCTCCCAAGCGCCCCCCCCCCCCCCCCCGAGACCCCCCAAGCGCCCCCCCCCCCCCCCGAGACCTGGACGGACAGCCGCCGCTTCTGGAGTCACTGGGCGCCGTCACCCTCGAACCTTTCTTTTCCAACTACCCAAGCCATAAGGCCACGAAGCCCGCGCTGTAAACAAAATCCTTCAGGCCACCCTAGCATTGATTTCGACGGCAACAAATGGAAAAAAGAATCCTGCCCCAAGCTCCACTTGTAACTTTAACTTCGAAACCCAAAGATCCCCAACGGAGGGCACATGAGGCGAAAGGCTACAGGAATCCGTGTAGCTTCACCAGGCGCTTCCAAAGCCTTCTGATTTGCTGAAGGCTTGTGTTGATATGATGGGTGTCATCCTATGTTAACTCTAAGCCTCTAAGCCTTTAAGCCCGAACCCCAACCCTAGACCCCCCCCACACGCAACATGGGAGCCGACCGAGGCGGGGTGCTTCGAGGAGAAGGTGCAGTCTTCCTTGCGCAAACTTCGCGCGGAGCCGCGCAGTTTGCAGTTGGATAGGGGTGAGGGGGGGTGGTAGGGGGTGTAGAAACAGCATCAATTCTGGGGAAACTGCCTGCGCGAAAGGGTATCCAGTTTCTGACGGCAGGAAGATGTGGTTTGGTACATTATGGAGCAGGGCTAGGGGGCTTAAAACACAGGTGGCGCCCTAACACCGGAGACAGGAAGCAAGCAGATCCTGGGGACAAACTCGGTGGGATCGGGTCTAGGTTTCAGGTTCAGGATCTATGGTGGTGTTCAGTGCTGGTTAGAGTCTTAAAGCTTCTGGGCAAGCGGCCTAGAAGTCCAGGTATAGTACAGTAACAAGTACGTAGTACAACCGTGGCTAACGTGCCCCATCCCCATGTCACTCGTAGAGCAAGAAAAACTCCCATGGTGAGGAAGCTGGTAATAACGCTGGTGGCGAAGAGAAGGACTAGGATGATGATGATGATGATGACGGTGACGATGATGATGATGATGGTGCGCTGCTTAAACTGATGATGATGCGGTGCAAGATGAGGAGGAGGTCAGGCACAGGAATTGCACCTGCACAGAAACGGTCAACAGTGTTGGCTGCAGTACTGTTTGGTTTAACAGTTTGGTTGTGGCTGCCAATACCTCTCGTGCACTTTTAAGCCCCTGATATACCTCAAGGCTCGACTGTGAGCTCTGTGTTCTTCCCAGCCCACCAGCAATGAACAACATCTTCGAGCTGCGATCCACGTGTTAAATCTTTTGTCGTCATTACTTAGGCTCAGCACCAGTTAATCTGTTAGAAGCCATGTTACCCAAACTTCTGAGCTGTAATTTATGTCAACAAAACAGCAAAGGCACAGACACACTTAGAACCCGTCAACCCGAATCACAATTCCTCCGACAAGGCCGAGTGTGTTCTCGTACCTGCTGGCCAGGCGCAGCGAAGTAGAGCAACTGAAGTCCACCTTCCTGAAGCCTGGAATCCTTTGACCCCCGAACTGCGCATCCTCCAGCCTTGTGTCATCCTTGGCACCAACTTTCGGAAGATTCTGCAAAGCCAAATGCAAGCTGTAAGTCAGGGGGCTAAGGCCCAAGGGTTTATCCGCCCGTCGACGGCTCGGCATTCAGGGATCAGGGTGGGAATTTGCATTTCCAGGGCATGGGCCTGTCAGGAGAAGCTTTTTCTTGAAGAAGCTTTAGTCAGGATCAGAGGCACCTCCACCCGGCCTGCGACAGCGAAGCAACAAAATCACTGGCGTTCCGAGAACATGTTGCCAGTTGTGTGGGAGAGACAAAGTCATGTAGGCCCACAGAGACCCTACCGAAGGGTGTTGACATCCGAAGTCGGAGCAGGTCAAGATAGGAGAAGCTAGAAGCTAGTCAGAAAGAGACCAAGATCGTGGAAGCCTCAAATCCATGTCCAATGCCAAGGTTTATCGGATCCTAAAGCCCGGCTCAACTATTTCCCTACCCGTCCTGATTCAACTAGGTCTGCGAGACCTTGGGACAGGTCCAAAATACAGTCTTCTGAGTCAAGCGCAAGCAAGTGAGTCTGACTAAGAGATCCTCATGAACTTCAATACCTGAAGCTGGTACTTGGATTTCTTGCGCAGGCCTCTCTCTGCCTTCGCCAGCGCTTTGCGGGAAGCCAACTTTGCAGCACTCAGCCGGTCGGAGCCCCTCTGTGTTGTGCATCTTCGGGGAAAAGGGTGTTTAGGATTGTCGAGTGTCTGAGCTGTCTAGCCGAGACAATACTGGACATCTTGCTTGGCTTCATTCTCTGCTGAACCTTCTCTAGACTCTAGGTTTTAGGATCCCCCCGCGCTCGACTTCGACCATGGCCATGTTCAGAGAGTGCCCGCTGCCCTCTGGTATTCCAGGAAAGCTCTGGTTGCACTCTATGCCCGGGCGCAACGAAGACTGGGAATCGTTTTCGGAGAGTGCCCGAGCCGCCCAAATTGGGGGTATTGCTTGCATGACCAGTCGGGAGGAGATAGCCGACAAATCTCCCAGCTACTCGGAAGCCTTGGCGGGAGCCATCGTTCCTTGCCAGGTGATAGAGTTTGCCATACCGCCAGGCGGTGTGCCTGACGATGCCGGGGCATTTAGCCACTTTCTCGAAAGCTTGATCAAGATTCTCCGTGAGGGACAAGGTGTCTTAGTGCATTGCACCGGGGGTGTTGGCCGTACCGGCTTCGTGGCCATTTGTTTGCTGCACTCTCTTGGACTGAGCCTTGAGGATGCAACGACGCGCGTCAAGGAAGCCGGCAGCGGACCGGAGACCGAAGAACAGCTGCGATACCTCAGCGAGCACCTCAGCGAGATCACACAGCCCTGACTGGTCAGTAAGGCCTGATCGGGACGAACTGCTTAAGGCCTGAAGCCATCGTGCCGAAGGATGTACAGACGCCACATCCAGATAAATGTCCGCCGATCTGTGGCGCGCTGCTGCTAGGCGGAGTGAAATTGCTTTGATATGGCTTGAACAGATGGTACCGATTTTTCAGTTGTAATTTTGCCATGCCGTTCAGTGATTCAGAGTCTGAGGTTTTGTATTTTCCCCGTTTCACGCCAGGGCGAAATGCATAGCCCTTCAGGTTCTGCTTGGGGTTCCAGCGTTCTTCAAGCCTGCAGGCATATAGTCTGAGAGAGGTTCGTCATGTTCATGGTGGTTGTAGTGTTCGTCGTGGTCGCGACAAAAACGCGGTCGCAGTCCTGGTCGTGGCATCGTCACCGTCGACGCCTTGGGGATCGTTAGTGTAACAGCAGTAGTCATCAGCAGCAGCAGGAAGAGGAGGATGATTAGTATTATTATTATTATTAGTAGTAGTAGTAGTAGCAGTAGCAGTAGCAGTAGCAGTAGCAGTAGCAGTAGCAGTAGCAGTAGCGGTAGCAGTAGCAGTAGCAGTAGTAGCATTAGCAGTAGTAGTAGTAGTAGTAGTAGTAGTAGTAGTAGTAGTAGTAGTAGTAGTAGTAGTAGTAGTAGTAGTAGTAGTAGTAGTAGTAGTAGTAGTAGTAGTAGTAGTAGTAGTAGTAGTAGTAGTAGTAGTAGTAGTAGTAGTAGTAGTAGTAGTAGTAGTAGTAGTAGTAGTAGTAGTAGTAGTAGTAGTAGTAGTAGTAGTAGTAGTAGTAGTAGTAGTAGGTTGTTGTTGTCGTTGTTGTTGTTGTTGTAGTAGCCATCGTCGTAGTCGTAGTCGTAGCGGTCTTGGTAGTGGTAGTTGTAGTGGTGGTGGCGGTGGCGTTGGCGGTGGCGGTGGCGGTGGCGGTGGCGGTGGCGGTGGCGGTGGCGGTGGCGGTGGCGGTGGTGGTGGTGGTGGTGGTGGTGGCGGCAGTGGTACTGGTAGGGGTAAGGGTAATGGTAGTGGCAGTGGTAGTCGTAGTCGTAGTCGTAGTCGTAGTCGTAGTAGTAGTAGTAGTAGTAGCAGTAGCAGTAGCAGTAGCAGTAGCAGTAGCAGTAGCAGTAGCAGTAGCAGTAGCAGTAGCAGTAGCAGTAGCAGTAGTAGTAGTAGTAGTAGTAGTAAGTAGTAGTAGTAGTAGTAGTAGTAGTAGTAGTGGTAGTGTAGTAAGTAGTAGTAGTAGTAGTAGTAGCAGTAGCAGTAGCAGTAGCAGTAGCAGTAGCAGTAGCAGTAGTAGTAGTAGTAGTAGTAGTAGTAGTAGTAGTAGTAGTAGTAGTAGTAGTAGTAGTAGTGGTAGTAGTAGTAGTAGTAGTCGTCGTCGCCGTCGTCGTAGTAGTAGTAGTAGTAGCAGTAGCAGTAGCAGTAGCAGTAGCAGCAGCAGTAGCAGTAGCAGTAGCAGTAGCAGTAGCAGTAGCAGTAGCAGCAGGAGTAGTGGTGGTGGTGGTGGTGGTGGTGGTGGTGGTGTTTTGGTGTGGTGGCCGCAGCAGCACTAGCTGCCACGGTAAACGTCATAATTGTACATCGCCGCCGCGCTTCGTTTGAGAAACGGTGCAGTTGCCGTAGCAAAGCCGGTATTGTCGTTTTGGGTCGTTTTGCAGACAAGAAGTCAGCAGCACTTCAAACTTCATACCGAACCTCGGGCCGGGGCCATGGTGACGTTCTGAGCGCAGTTGAGCCCTGCAAACAACCAAATCCTGTGCACCGACAGCCTGCAGAAGGTTTTCGTGAACTCTAGAACCCTAAATCAGCAAAAGAGTCAAAAACTCTAGAGGCCCTAGCTGCCAAAGCCCTGAGAACCGGATCTTTCAGACAGGTCTCTTGTGACGAAAGTGGCGAACCTACTGCAGGATGCTGAGAATTTCCAAGTTCTCCCTCAGTCAGGGTCGGTTCTGACGGATAGGCTTCATGTAGGCTTTTATGAAGCTCTTTTGCGGTGTTCAGGTTTAGACAATTGGGGTTTCGTGCTGGGCTTGTGGATTATGTTATCACATATTCGTGTGGGATCAGATTTGTGGTTAGAGCTTTGAGAGCATGGTTGTTGAAGTGTGGCAGATTAACACAGGGCTGTGACGCCCGCTGAGAAGCCGCAGGCTGTCCTGAACTTCAGCCCTACACCCTAAGCCCTAAATCACAGCCATGCGCCCTGAACCCTAACTTTAATTCCCAGAGCTTCAATCCTCTCGCGCTGAAGCTTCACATGTGGAGGCCTGCGGCTTCAGACCCACAGAAAACTCGTAGACGTGGATTTGACCTGTCCTAGAAAGTACTTAAATGCATAAAGGACTTTGCACTGATGCAAAAGGCCCGATGCTGACCTGTTTGCAAGCCCTTCCAATTACCAAACTCCTCAACTTCTAGAGGTTTCGGGGGTTCACCTGATACCAACTGCGGCATTCAGCCGCGGATATCACTCCTCACTCTACCGTATTCATTGCAGGTAGCTGCCTGAACACTTGCAGAGACCCCAGAAGAGACAGCCGGAACTAATTGCACTCTCGCAGCCCTGCATAGACAGGCTGTCGCTACAGAAAGGTCTTTGGGCTTCGTCCATTTCCTGATGCAAAAACGATATCACTCTGTCACCCTTGACGAAAATTCGCAAGACGCGCTAGAACATTTGATTAAGCCAACCTCCTACGTGAATTTCCAGAGCCTTTCAAGCGCTGTTTCAGCGAAACATCGTTGGAAGTCGTCCGAAACACCCAGTATACCGACCAGGCTGTCGCAGCTGCTGCGTCAGGGGCCCTTCTCCAACGAGGTTCGGCATGAGGGGGAGCAGACTTAAGACCACCCTGCACCGAATCGGTCTTTGCCGCCAGGCGGGGTTTTGGACTTCGTGCTTCGGATTTGGGGTCTTGTTTGAAGTCGAGTGTTTGGGGGTTTCAGGAGGTGTGCCTTCCAGGTCGTTGGACCTCGGCTGTGGGTTGTTCGGCACGTACTTCTTCAGAGGCTTGTGATCGGGAATTTCTGTTTACACGTATCTTTGATTTGGCAAGGGGGTTTGCAGCCGTTTAGGGTCCGTACTGGAGCCAGGGTGATTTTAGAGAAAAGGTGTGACTCACGTGCGCCCCCCCCCCCCCCTCGTCCCCTTGTTTCTGCTCTTGGGGTTGCTTTCCTTCTTATTTGCCGCAGCGTTTTGCTTATCACTGTTTGCCTTGAGCTTTGTGCGTGTGTCTTTGCGCTCTGCCGTTTGCATTCCCTGGCATTCCAGAATATTTGGCATTGTCCTCTTCGGCGGCAAGATAGTGGGGAAGTCCAATTACAAGGGCCTCCAAGGTTTTGTTTTGTGGAAACTACTGGCAGCCCACACCCGTAGAAACAAGAAGGAACGAGAACTCCACCATTTTGGTTTATGTACAGTAGAGGTTGCGGTGGTTTGGCATTGAAGCGTGCAGCATGACAGTTTGGGATGTAAGGTGTTGGGTCCAGACATCCACCGAAGCTTATCTCCGAGCGTAGAAGTGTAGAAGCATGGCGCCCTTGCAATTTGCACCCGAAGCCTTTCAACATCATCCAAAGCAGTTTGTCTTAAACGCAAGCATGAACAAGGGCATGCACAACCCTCAACAATAAACCTCCAACCCTAAGTGAAGCCAACCGAAAAGGTCGAACTCGAGCTTTTCACGGCAAACTGCCGCGGGGACTTGCAGAGCTTGCCTGGCCCTCGGCACTTCGCACGTGTTGGTGGTGCGACCTTGCACTTTGCTGCGCACCTGGTCTGAAATGCTGATCTGGTCTAAGAGTCTAGCAAGCTCGGAGGAAGGTAAGAAACGTCCGGTGATATATCTGCAGTAATACACTCGCTGCCTTCCGCTACACGTGTTCCTGGACCCCGAAAGTGTTAAACTTTCAATGTCTGGTGGTCAACTCGTAGCCGAATCGCGAACATGATCCCAAGTAAGGGCCTTCCGAGTTAGTCCGAATTAAGGGTAGATTGCTAAAACACAAAGACTTTTAAATGCGAAGCCAAGCCCTCAGTCACTTACCCTGGACGACTGTAAGATCGTGTAATGCGAGTGAGTGACATAACCACAAATCCTGATCACCAACATGAGAGCAGTGGCAACAGGAATGACATCAGCAAATGATATCCATGTACGCAGGCTCGCGTCACAGCTGGAGTCCGGTGACCTCCGACCGCTAGAGGAGTTGTGGGCACGGCCCTCAGCGCAATCCCAAGCCATTCGGGTTCAGCTCGTGAGCGTTATCTTGTTTCAAGCCCAGACGAGCTCGGACAGGATCAAGCGCCCAACCGGCAGTCCTGGATTAGGGGTTTCGGGTCCAGGGTTCTTGGGCAATTAGGTTTGACTTCTCAGTATCAGGGTGCAGAGCCCGATCCAGCGTCCAGGACTTACGTCACCCTCGATTCTTGTCTATGCACGGAGTAATAGAAGAAGACCGGTAAACCATTTCACAAGCAGTGTGCTTTAGTTAGAGCTTGAAGGTAGTTGATTTCATAGTGGCAGTCGTGTGTTTGGAGCCCCTGCACACCATTGCTTTCTTGCTGCAGCACCTCAGTAGTCCAAGCAGCAGATGATGATCCGTTTCATCGAAATCGGGCCGCCGGCTTTCTTGGAATTTTGTTGCGGCGCTGCAGAACCCAAGATGCTCAGCAGAACCCTTTAGTATATTGTCTATCCAAGCCCGAGAGCAATCCTGTCGGGCCCGGGGCTTTCGAGAGCCTCGGCCTTATCTCCTTGGGTTCTCGAAGCGGACGCTCCAAATCCCGAAAGCCTAAATGGGGGGTTTCCAAAAATAGGGACCCTAATATAGTACCCTAAATAGTAGGATCCCTACTATAAGGACCCCAAATAAGGTACCCCCTAATATTATCGGAAACTCCCAAAAATCGCATGGTTCCAGGACTGTTGTCAGCTCCTCGTTCTTCCTCTGCCCTTGGTCCGAAGCCGAGCAGGCTGTTGTTGTTTAGGGTTTAGGGTTTAGGGTTTAGGGTTTAGGGTTTAGGGTTTAGGGTTTAGGGTTTAGGGTTTAGGGTTTAGGGTTTAGGGTTTAGGGTTTAGGGTTTAGGGTTTAGGGTTTAGGGTTTAGGGTTTAGGGTTGGAGATCAGCTAAACTTTAATATGGCGGAACGAAAGGCAGACACGAGGGTTTCTGAGGGTCGTGTTTCGAAGGGCTTTGATAGGTTGGTTTCAGAAAGAGCTCACAGGTCTCCGTGTGTTTACACAAGCAGGGTTTTCTTGTTCTTGCCTGGACTGTCAGACTGGACCGAACGCTCTGGCCCGGCAGCTGTGTAAGGCTGTCATACGTTCGGCTTCTATTCATGGCAGATGCGTTGCCATGCTTTCTTCAGGGCTTTGGGTTGAAGGTTTAGGGCTGCCAGCCTCTTTTCCTCAACTCAATCAACGCTGACCATTGTTTTGTGGGATTTCGCAGGGGTCAGGGTTTGGATATTCAGTTCTGTCAGGTTGGAGCATCATTCGCAGAAACGCGCGGTCGGGACGTCTCATTTCGGTTCGGGCATGTATATACGTCGTTTGTTTGGAGATGTTCACCGCTTCAGCATTCGAAAGGTCGCTTCAGCTTTCGGAACGGTGGGGGTAGGGGTTGGGGTGAGGGGGGGGGGCTTGATTCCGAGAGTTGGTCTTCGTGCAGACCAACCACAATCTTGCGACGAAGATGATGACCTGCTCTTGTCGCAAGCATACATAGTTGAATGTCGCAGGGACATGTCACTCCTGGCCATAGGAAAAGGCATCCTAAGCCTGGCGGCTCCGAGTTTTCTGAGGACGTCGGAACTTTCGCTTGCGTGATGAAGCCTGTGTGATGGCGTAGCCTGTCTTTTGTAGGGGATTTCCCACTCTTCCGTGATGTCTTTAGGGCTAGGGCTTCCTGCGCAACGCTTATGCTTATGTTTTTTTTCTGTTATGCGTCTTCCGAGTAAGGCTTACTGATTGTGGCTTTCTTGGGAGTTCGTGTTGATTTCATACATGTCAGCCAGGTGATGGTCCTGCACAATGCATGGTATGTGGTACTTCAAGCGCGCATAGGTACATCAGCTGCTCTTAAGCTGCTCCATTGAAAGTTCTGCCCAAATGCCTGCTTCAAAATCTGCTCAAAACATTGCGAAGCACAGAAAATGCACCATTCCAGCCGACCACCTTCGAGGATCGCGCTCTTCTGATAAAGAGTCCCCAGAAGAAAAATGTTTCGAAGCAAATGTTTCGCGCACCTCCGAGCCTCAACTTGGATGTACATTAGCTGTACATATCCGAAATCACAGGAGTCACTCAAGAACGTGTCACCTTGTTCTACTGCAGGCCGACAAGCAACACACAGACATATAGCATGCATGTGTGAGCATTTCATCGTGTTCCAGCGTCGTAGCAACATATGTGGATTTGGGCTTGGGGATTCAGAGTGCAAGCTGTGGACGCGCAGCACTTATGCAGAGAGCGACATGCATAAACAGCACGCGTCGGAGTGCTAGCATTCAGCATGTCTCCAAAGTCTTCAGCGCAATTCCCCCAACCCTTGAAGCCTAAGCACCCGTGAGCCCCAAAGCCAAGTTCAACTTATTGCCCTTTTTTTCGAAGCTGAGGCTCAGGAGACGCTTGAGGTCCTGCAGCGCGTCCTGCGCCTTGGCAGACCGGGAAGGGGTTTGCTTCATGGGATCTTCATGGGTTCGTGGTGTACTCTGTAGTCTAAAGTTAGACGTACTACTTGCAAGGATTGCAGTTACTGCTGGTCTCAGGAATGCCAATGCCACTTTGGAATATATGTATTGCAACTGCATGACTACTCCGACTATTCCTATCTGCTGTCACTACGGTGTTCTTGCTGTTGCTACTGGTAGTCGGTAGTTTTGCAGTGCTAGTTCTGCAGCTTTTCGGTAATCCAAGCGCCATCTGCCAGACGCTGATTACAGATGATACACAAGACTAGCAATCAGCAGGGTAGTCACCATGCAGTGGGAGTGGGAGTCGTAGCAGTAGCAGCAACAAAAGCAATGGCAGCGCACTTGTGGTGAACTGCTAGTGACCTTACAGAGCTGAGGCGCCTGTCGCCTTCTTTCTTCAGGCCGTCGGCTACAGCCATCTACAGCCTGTCTCAGGATCTAGGTCTGCAGGGCGTCGGGTGGTAGGTTTTTTGTTCTTCATGCTGATTGATATGTCTGTTGAAGCTGTCACTCGAATCTGTTTGCTTTCAAGCATAAGTGCATAGGCCACTGCCTTGTACACCAAGTGGTTGATGCTGTTGTTTGTTGGGGTCGTGATCTCCGGCATGACCACTGGCCGGAGCCACCAGCTCACGTCAGGGTTTGAGATTGGTTCTTCGGTTGCAGCTTGGGATGTAAAGTTTATGCATACATCCATTGCGGAGTGTCGGGAAGCAGCCACTTGAGGATTATGTGCCTGTTGTCAGAAACACGCATGTCACAGTGCTAGATGACACGCTGTTAAACAGAAGCTCCAGCTGATCCAAAGCCGGCGCGACGAGCAAAAACACAGCAAATATGAGCGGCGCTGTAGGGGCTCATCCATGGAACAGGTGGTTGAAGCGTTGAACGGAGTGTGTGAAATGATCGAGTTTCTGTCCCGATAGCCGACGCTGTAAACTGCAGTATGATATGCTCCGGCATCAGATTCTCACTCTTTAGGTCCCGAGGCTCAATCACAACTCTGGATCGACTCAAGGTTCACCAAGCAAATTACCCAGCCGGATCCTGAAACCCACACGCGAGAACCCTGGACCCTGGACCGTCCACCTTCAGCCCAGAGCCTCCGACCCTAAGCCCGTCAGGTCTGCAGAGAAGGTCGAATCTGTGGAGGTTGGGGCTTCGGCTTAGCCATGGCGTTCGGGTTCTCGGCGTTCTCGGGTGCTCATGGCAAATAAACACCTATCCGATCCACGACTTCAGGCCTTCAGATCCGATAGCTCTTTCCTAATCTAGTCTCTGGCAGCCCTTCAGGCCAGAGAAGTTCCCAGATCCCTGAGGTTTGGTGCCTAAAGCCAGGAACCTCGATGTAACCCTGCCTGAAGCTGTATAGAGACTGCGTGAGAAACGGTCCAAAAGGACTTGCGGCATAACTTGCAAACAAAACCTCTCCCTGAAGACTGGCAGGTGCTGCAGGCAAAGCTGGCTGCAGCATATGAAGCGGCATCAGCGCCAGCCCCAAAGCCATGACTCGGAAATTAGGGGAGTTAGCGGGCGTAGACTTTAGTCCGAGAGGGCTCGAGGTGTCGGGTTCCACATCAACGATGACCTGGAAATGCATCAGTAAGGTTTCCATCAGGAAGGTTTCCAGGCAGGAGCGCGCTTGCAGACACCTAGCAAGAGACAGGATGTGTTCGTTCATTTTTTCCTGTCATTTTCAATGCTCACCAACATGGAAGGTCTAATTCGGGTTTCTGAGAGTTGTGGCTTGTGCTGCTATAAACCCAATCAATACCAAAGGCTCCAGGGACTCATCTGCTCATCTACCCTCAAACCCTGATCACGAAGCCCCCTCTACTGTCGGTTGCAAGCAGGCTCACCAAAAGAGTTCTGCAAGAAACTCCAAACTGTAAACCGCTGATTTAGATTCAGCCCAGCAGCGATCCCTGCCAGCCGAGGTCCAGGATCTCTCGCCGGAGGTTGCCGTGAGCATGCTGCGCAAGAGGCGGCTGGAGCAGCGTTGATGAAGGGTCGACCTTTGAGCCTTTGAGGCAACATGGGAGTTCTGTCAAGAGGTTCGGGTTTTGGTGTTGAGGTCCCTTGTCGGGATCATTGTTTACTCCGTTCTCCTCGGAAACCTCCAAGCAGTTCTTGTTGAGGAGTGTCGGTAAGCCTGACCTTCGGCTCAGTTCGCGGGCCTTGTGTCTCAGACTTGGTCTGGTAGGGATCCCTAATCAATCCAAGTTCCCAAACAAACCTCTTTTCAATTCCGCAACAAAGCCGCACAAGTCCCCTTTCCCGACCAGAGACCCTCATGCGGCTCGCGCAAGACTTCCGTCAGGGTTTTTTTTTCGGCTTAGCCCTCGAGCCAGCCAGAAGGCCGCAGGAAATTCGCTTTGCCATGACAAAGGTCACTTAAGAGTGCACCGGATTACTAGCGAATCAATGACGTGACCATATCAAATATAAGCGTCCACTGCGACCTCATCCATTGAGCATCCACAGAGAGCACGACTCGCCTCATTTCCAGATAAGGGGCTCCAAGACAGAGCCTAAAGAGTAGGAATCTTATTCTGAGAGGCCTGACATGGCAAACTCTGGGCTTTTCGAGCAAGAGATCGCAGCCAGCAGCCCAGCGGCTTAATGCCACAAGTTCGATAATTGATCATCTTCTGTAGAGTTTGGGGATGAAAGTAAGCATATTATTCCTGTATATCCACTCGCTATGGCAAAAGTATCACTGTTTTGACCCGGAAGTTTCAGACCTGATGGCCAGCTACATAGGTCGATCGAGATGATGAGGCGTAATTCACGAACTTGACGATCTCTACTCGTTGAGTCTTGCAGTGTGCGTGAGGGATCAATAGGCGAGTTCAATCTCACTGAAAGCCGTTTCCCAAATCCTGATTGCCGTGAGTCAGGACTCAGCTTTATCTCAAGCCAGGATCTTAACGGTTTTCTCTCGGGGGGTTTACGTTTTCCGGGTTCTGTCGCCGTTTTAGGGGTTTAGGGTTTTGTCAGGGCTTTGCAAGGTTCGCAAACCGATAAGGAGCGGGTTCAGGGTTTCTAAAATCCAAAAGCTATACATCGATCGTGCTGTACAATATGGTTGTACCGTGCCCACGTGAGATCCCGGGCACTGTACAGGTGCTGCAGGACTTGCTGGGTCCGAGTGCCGCACAAGCAAGTGCCTGAGTGCTGGTGTTACAAGGTGGAGGGTGTGAGGTCCTCAAAACCTGGTTTAGGTACCCGAGACGGGATATGACTGGGGAGCTCAGGATCTGCAGCTTTGCTTTGGGTCTTCATCTTCCAGATCTTCAGGGTTCAAGCGTTCAGGCTAAACCGTTCACTGCAATAAGCACACCCCAAATTTAGAGGCAGAGCCTGGTCAACCACTGCCCCAAGCCCGGCAGAGCCGTGAACCTAACCCAGCAAACTTCGCAAGCGACTTTAGCCGCCGCATTAGCCGCATCACCTACCCGAAGCTTAACGTGAATGCAGCCCTCTGCTGGGTTCCTTCGCCCTCTCGCCCCTGGGCTCCTCCAGCCAACCCGATCCGTGCCCCTTACATAACTCCTAAAGCCCACCTTTACAGCACGAAGTCGACAGTCGTGCACGTTTCGCCCTGCCTTCTAGGCACTCTGCCCGCTGAGTAGGGGTTGAGGGGCTTAGAAATCATTGGATGATGCGTGGCGTTCATGGTCCTGACGTGCAGTGCTCCATGTCGTCATGTTTCAAGATGTTGGGTTTCAAGGCTGACGGCTCAGGGCCTTAGCAGTTTTCAGTGTTTCGGGCTTACGGTGCGGGCTCGCGGCTCAATTGTTGTGCGCTTCGCAGTTATTGGTCCTACATGTCGATAGGCCATGTGGTGTCTTAGGTTTCGGAGTTGTCATCTCTACGACTCCAGGACATGTAAGTTGTAGGCGGTGTAGGGGTTTACGGCTCAGGGCTGAAGGGTTTTGTTTTTTTAATTTTTTACGGCGTGGTTTACTCGGTTAGGGGTTGATAGACATGAGGGCCACAGCGGTCTAGGGCCCTAGGATCATAGAATTTCAGCTGTGAGGGGACATTGATGAATGAATGCGTGAGTGATCGAATGAAGGAATGCATGAAGGAAGCATGAAGGATTGAAGGAATGAAGAAAGCGAATGATTGCACGCAGGTGGTTTCATATCGCTCCGATGAATCTTGATCCCTAAAAACCTCAGCCTCAGGTCTAGGCCCCAAACCCAGCTCTCCTGCTGTTTGCAGTACGGTGTGGGTTTTGTTTCAAGATTTGCGGTTCAGGGTGTAGGATTCCGGAAATGCAAGCTGCAAAGCTTTGTTCGATTCCATCTCTGTTCCTGCCCCCTCGTAAGGCTCGTCTGCAAGATCTGGCGGGCGGTGCTGGAAGGCGGGCTGTTGACACTGATATGGGTTGGCTAAGTTTCAGACATAGGAGCAATAAGGAGCATGGCACAGGGGGGCCTTCATGCCCATCGAAGTGTTTTGGGATTCACGAGGCGAGAATTCAATCGTCATGGGAACAATGGTTGGTGTCTGCGCTAAAAAACGTAATGAACTGTCAGGATCGGAGAGTTGTAGCGGTTGTCGTGGTGCTGGTGGTGGTTAGTTTAGGAACATGCAAGTCTGGGTTGATTCTTATTCTAGGAAGTAAGCCGCCCCGATTCGTGCGAGCTCGTGTCGTCTCCTCCCCCTCGAGCCCCCCTGAAGGCTGGTTGCCGGCAGACTTCGCTCCACCTTCATCGCTTCTGAGGCTTCTCCAAAACAGTGGCACACTCATTGATGGTCGTAGCTGCACGTAATTTTCGGGGCGCAGCGCGTGACGACGTGGGCTATGGTTCTCAATTTTGGGTCCAGAGTCTAGTGGTTGAGGATGCTAGGATAAAGGATGAGATGCTCGTAGACGCCTCATAGACGTCGTCGCATGAAACTTGATATTTTTCTGTGCCTTTGATTCGAACGGTGGTGTGGCGGTCAAGATCATATTATATTCAATATAATCGTATGACAGGCTCAGAAAATAGATAAATTCTCGTACTGCACTTAATAATTCAAATATACGGATATTATGATACGACGTCAGGAAATAGAGATATGACGGGAATTTTATTTTGATTCATAATATCTTGGGAGTTTCATCATCCGATATAATAGATAGATAATATAATTTTTCGAGATATTCAATAGAATCTAGATATCTATATTTGATCTACCGAGACTAATTATTTTAATTCAAGATAGGAGATATCAATAAATAGCTTAGTTCGATAAGGTGTATTTCAATTTATATATAATATTAAAATATATTATTAAGAAAATCAAAATATATTTAAAAAATCTGATAATTATATATATATATACATATAAATTATTATATTTCTTCGTTTTCTCTCTTCTGCTCT
>CAJNDT010003213.1:0-24511 GCA_905221615.1 Symbiodinium sp. CCMP2592
CCGACCACGTGGACCGGTCCGACAAGTTCCTGCTTCGCGGGCGCTGCGGTCACGTGCATTCCTGGGTGTGGCCCGAAAACGAGCAGCAGCCCGAAGTGGTGTACGTCAAATTCCCGGACGTCAAGTGGCAGCTCCCCGGCACGCCCGAGCCCGGCATCTATCCCCTGCGGCCTGTAACAGAAGAATGGTTTCTCGACCACGGGCGCGAACACCCTGTCCTGAAGGTGAAACGACGCTTAGCTGCATTGGCCTGGAGAACCGTCCGTTTCAGATATTTGGCAGGACTTGCAGGTAGTCCATTGTCCACTGTGCCTTGCAGCTCTTCTTGAAAGCAGCTTGAAAACAGCTGGCCAGGAATATGAGAATTTAGATTGATCGTAGACCAAACTTGCTCTGAAAGTCCTGAAGGAAAGCAGCTTCAGCTGACTCCGGCCTTCGCGATCACGGCTCACAGCAGCCAGGGCAAGACGCTGGATGCCACCCTGCTCGCCCTGAACGTGGACAAGAACGTCCACCAGACCCTGGGCACCGTGGCGGCGAGCCGTGTCCGCAGCCGTGAGGACGTGCTCATTCTGCGCCCCTTCCCACTCTGGCTGTTCCAACGAGGAGCACCCGAAGGGCCCGATCTGCTGCTGAAGACGCTCCGCAAAGAGCGCGTCGATTGGAAGGCCTGGCGCGAGAGCAGGAACCCCTTCGCTGCCTGCGGAAGTTGTGGCCACGTGAAAGACTTCGCGAACTTCTCCTTCGTCGAGTGGAACAAAGTGCGAGCCAACCGGGCGGCCAAGTGCTTGCACTGCGAGAAGGGCGAGAAAACCTCGGGAAAGCGCAAAATCACAGGAGCCGAGATCTTCACCAAGCACTTGTGCGACGCATGTGGTTGCCACAAGATGGAAGCGGCATTCCCGGTGGCACAGCTCAGACAACAAGGACCGGATGTCAAGAAGGTGTGCACACAATGCGCTCGCAATCAACGCACTTTGACGTGCTCTATGTGTGGTACGACCAAGCCTTCGGACGCGTTCGAGTCCAGCATGTGCACCCTGCCACCTGGCTGTGCGGCATGCAAAGACTGCCAAGAGGAGGTGCATCCTAAAGCGAAGCGCCTGCGTGCAGGCTGGTTCCTGTGCCACGGCTGTAAGCAATCCTTTCCAGTTGAAGCAGCGGGCAATGCCAGTATCCAACATTGCATGAATTGCGCAGTCCGGGGCACCAGGGCACCCGCTGGCTGGCACAAATGCCAGAACCAGCAATGCCAGAAGTTGTACCAGGAGCATCATGCGCCTGGTCTTACGCGGCCTCAGGTCTGCCCACAATGCAGGGCCAAAAGGCAGAAGCGAGTCCGCAGGTGAAACTTTTTTACATGACATCGAGGTAGATTGTACAAATCGACAGGACCAATTATTTCTGCAACGTCCGACGCAACAAAATGCTTGATATTAGGTAGGTCCAAAAAAACAAGTATGAGGTCTCGCACAAGTGGACGCGTGGAACTTGCATCTATAGGAGCGGTAGCACTGGCAGACTTCGACGCCGGGCGGCTTCACGAGTAAAAGTTGCAAAGCATGGCGTGTGGATTGCACGAATTCGCGTGGTGCAGGCAGCCAGCACTTGTTGTGTGAATTCCCCCTGCAGTGGCTCGCCAGGGAAACATGATCTGCAACGGAGACGATGCAGGCTACACCAATTGTACACAGCAGGACCAACGACGTAGCCATAGCATTAAGCCAGGGAGAGACTGGAAATAGGCAAGGAAGAGGTCGGAAGAGGCTAGGAAGAAGCCAGGAAGAGACCAGGAAAAGGCAAGGAAGAGGCCAGGAAGAGGCCAAGAAGAGGCCGGGAAGAGGCTGGGAAGAGGACCGGAAGAGGCCAGGAAGAGGTTGGGAAGAGGCCCGGCAAAGATAGAAAGAAGCTGGGAAAGGCCAGGGAGAGGTCGGAAAAAACCGGAAGAAGCCAGGAAGAACAGGCAAGGAAGAGGCAGGGAAGGGAAGAGACCAGGAAGAGAACAAGAAGAGGTCGGGAAGAGGCCAGGAAGACTAACAGGAAGAAGCCGGGAAAAGGCCAGGCAGAGGTCAGGAAGAGACCGGGAAGAGACCGGAAGAGGTCAAGAAGAGGCCAGGAAGAAAATGCAAAGAAGAGGCCAGGAAGAGGCCGGGAAGAGGTCGGAAGAGGTCAGGAAGAGGCCGGGAAGAGGCCGGGAAGAGACCGGGAAGAATCAGGGAAGAGGCCAGGAAGAGGCCGGGCAGAAGCCGGGAAGAAGCCTGGAAAAGGCCGGGCAGAGGTGAGGAAGAGACAGGGAAGAGGTCGGGAAGAGGATAGGAAGAAGAGGCAAGGAAGAGGTCACGCAGAAAAGGCAAGGAAGTGGCCAGGAAGAGGCCGGGAAGAGGCCGGGAAGAGGCCAGGAAGAGGCCGGGCAGAAGCTAGGAAGAAGCCGGGAAAAGGCCGGGCAGAGGTCAGGAAGAGACCGGGAAGAGGTCGGGAAGAAGCCGGAAGAGGATAGAAAGAAGAGGCAAGGAAGAGGTCAAGAAGAAAAGGCAAGGAAGAAGCCAGGAAGAGGCCGGGAAGACGTCGGGAGAGACCAGGGACGTCGGAAGAAGCCAGGAAGAGGCCAAGAAGAAGTCGGGAAGAGGCCGGAAGAGGCCAGAAGAGACGGGAAGTGGCCAATCAGAGGCCAAGAAGAGATCAGGAAGAGGCCGGGAAGAGGGCGGAAGAGGTCAGGAAGAGGCCGGGAAGAGGCCGGGAAGATATAGGGAAGAGGCTAGCAAGAGGCCAGGAAGAGGCAAAACAGAGGCCGGAAAGAGGCAGGAAAAGGCAGGGCAGAGGGCAGGAAGAGATCGGGAAATGAAAAAGTCCAAAAAACTTGATGTGGGGGCTTGGGAAGGGTCTGGAGCTGGAAAAAGCAAAAAAAGAGTTCCGGAAAGGTTAAAAAAGCATCTATTGAAGGCTTGGAGGGGTCTAGAAAAATTCGAAACACCAATTCGGTAGCTGGGAGAAGAAAAAACACGTTTTTAAAGCTAGGGCGACCTCTGGAAAGCTAGGGGTGACCCCTTCAGGAAAAGACCGGGAAGTGTACAAGTCCAAAAAATGCAAGTCCAAAAAAATTGAGTTGGGGGCTTGGAAGGGGTTGGGAGAAAAGGTTAACAAGCACCAGTTGGGGGCTTGGAAAGGTCTGGAAAATCAAAAACACCAATTTGGTAGCGTGGAAAAGAAAAAACACGCTTTTAAAGCTAGGGGCGACTTTTTAAAGCTAGGGGCGCCCCCTAGGGAAGAGAAATTGCTTCAAAGTGCCAAAAAGCTTTTAAAGCTAGGGGCGACCCCTAGGAAAGAGAAATTGCTTCAAAGTGCTAAAAAGCGGAATTGCTCAGGGCGCCAGCAACTACGCTGTCGAACCCTAAACCCTAAACCCTAAACCCTAAACCCTCAAGAGCAGGATAAATAGAAATTGTACGGCAGTACGATTTGTTACGGCCAAGAGTGGGCCAGACAGAGCCACGAAGACCTGGCAGTACGATTTGTTACGGCCAAGAGTGGCCCAGAAAGAGCCACCAAGACCCCGCCCAGTAACTATTTTTGGTTACGGTGCCCCCCCCCCCCCCCGCCCCCCCCCCCCCCCCCCCCCCCCCCCCCCCCCCCAAACAAAAAAAAAAAAAAAAAACAGCAAAAAAAAAAAAAAAAAAAAAAAAAA
Organism: Symbiodinium sp. CCMP2592; assembly: GCA_905221615.1. Classification (NCBI taxonomy): domain Eukaryota; class Dinophyceae; order Suessiales; family Symbiodiniaceae; genus Symbiodinium; species Symbiodinium sp. CCMP2592. Next base: position 3,683 of record CAJNDT010003213.1, read on the forward strand.
GCAAAAAAAAAAAAAAGGGTTTTGCCAGAAAGAGCACCAATACCCGCAGTACGATTTGTTACGGCCAAGAGTGCCAAAAAGATGCCACCAAGACCCCAGTACGATTTGTTACGTACAAGAGTGGGCCGAAAGAGCCACCAAGACCCGGCAGTACGATTTGTTATGGGCAAAAGTGTGCAAGAAAGAGCCACCAAGACCCTGCAGTACGATTGTTACGGCCAAGAGTAGGCCAGAAAGAGCCACCAAGACCCTGCAGTACGATTTGTTACGGCCAAGAGTGGGCCAGAAAAAGCCACCAAGACCCTGCAGTAGGATTTTGCTACGGCCAAGAGTGGGCCAGAAAGAGCCACCAAGACCCGGCAGTACGATTTGTTACGGCCAAGAGTGGGCCAGAAAGAGCCACCAAGACCCGGCAGTACGATTTGTTACGGCCAAGAGTGGGCCAGAAAGAGCCACCGAGCCACCAAGACCCGGCAGTACGATTTGTTACGGACAAGAGTGGGACAGAAAGAGCCACCAAGAACCGGCAGTACGATTTGTTACGGCCAAGAGTGGGCCAGAAAGAGCCACCAAGACCCGGCGGCAGTACGATTTGTTACGGCCAAGAGTGGGCCAGAAAGACGACAGCCCCACGGGGAGTGTGACGCACCGGGCGGGCTTGCCGGCTAGGAAGCAAGGAAGATTGACAGGAAGTGTCAATATCTAGGGGCTTTAGCAGGGAAGATTGAACGGAAATGTCAATATCTAGGGGCTTTAGTCGGCCACTCACACAAAGACAGGCGCAGAAGCCAGCCCAACCCAGCCTACCAGCCCAACCCAGCCCAGCCAGTAAAGCCAGCCAAAAAGACGAAGCAAAAGTAAAACCGTCCTCCAAATCTCAGAAACCAAAATGCAAAAGGCAAAACCCACAACCCGGCAAAACCCCCCAAAACCCACCCCCAGGTCCAGCCCCGCCCCAGCCCCAGCCCCAACCCAGCAGCTAGCCCCAGCCCAGAAGCGCCCCCAGCCAGCCAGCCCCAGCCCAGCCAACCCATTTTTTTTTACAGCCCCCCAGCCCAGCCCAGCCCCCCCCCAGCCCGCACCAGCCAGCTCGGACCCCAGTCCGCCACCCAAAATGAAAGTTTCAAGTCAAAAAACAAAACCCGCTCAGAAGTTTCGGTCAAAACGTTTCGGTCAAAACTGTCCCCGAAATCCCAGAAATTCAAAAGCAAAACCCAAAACCCGGCAAAACCCCCCAAAACCCCCCAAAACCCCCCAAAACCCGGCAAAACCCGGCAAAACTCCGGACCCAAACCCTATACAATTTCTATAAACCCCTAAACCCTAAACCCTAAACCCTAAACCCTAAACCCTAAACCCTAAACCCTAAACCCTAAACCCTAAACCCTAAACCCTAAACCCCTAAACCCTAAATTTTAGACGGCTTGCGCCGAAGGTGCGCCAGCGCAGCTTCTGGTTTGATGTTCAGCAGGTACGCAGGATTTAAGGCAAGCAACGGTCGACCATAGGACAGTTTAAGTAAATTGACAAGTTTTTTCTAAGTGCAACTGAACGGTTTAAGTAAATTGAAATGACCCAAGCAACACACCCAACCCTAAACCTTTAACCCTACAACCCTAAACCCGAACCTTTAACCCTAAATTCGTTCACTCAGCATGTGCTCGCCAAGGTATGGCTCTGATCGCAACTCGGCTGCAATTCAACATGTCCAACTGCAGAGCGTGCTTCTGTCAAGCTTGCGCCATGCTCACCTCATGCTTCCCACAAATGCCTGCATGCAATATGTTCCAGCCAAGGTGCAGCTCCAGAATGCAACTCGACTGCAATTCAGCAGGCACATGATAGAAATTGTATTTGCCACACCGTTGGGAAGAACCAAGATGCCAGCAAACAGTGCAGAACAAAAACACCCCATTTTGTTAACCCTTGTTGTCGTGCTCAACATCCTTAAAACAAGAAGTCAAGAACCAGTGCAGAAAAAAAGCCCCATTTTGTTAGTCCTAGTTGTCGTGCTCAACATCCTTAAAACAAGAAGCCAAGAACCAGAGCAGAAAAAAACGCACCCCATTTTGTTAACCCTGGTTGTCGTGCTCAACATCCTTAAAACAAGAAGTCAAGAACCAGTGCAGAAAAAAAGCCCCATTTTGTTAGTCCTAGTTGTCGTGCTCAACATCCTTAAAACAAGAAGCCAAGAACCAGAGCAGAAAAAAACACACCCCATTTTGTTAACCCTGGTTGTCGTGCTCAACAACCTTAAACCAAGAAGCCAAGAACCAGTGCAGAAAAAAAGCCCCATTTTGTTAGTCCTAGTTGTCGTGCCACCTGCTGACAATCTGGTCCCCTCGGGATTGCCACCTACCGACAATCCTAGGAAGCATAGGGCCAAAGTGAAGTGTGACAGCCATCCGCCCCCTTTCCCCCAAGCTCCACCCAGATTGCCACCAGCTGACAATCTGAAGCCCTGAAAATTGCCACCTGCTGACAATCCAAAGGGCAACCGGCCAGCAAGGGAGTGTGACAGCCATCCGGCCCCTTTCCACCAACCCCCACCAGGATTGCCACCTCTTGGCAATCTGTACCCCCTTAAGATTGCCACCTGTTGGCAATCTGTACCCCCTAATATTGCCACCTGCTGACAATCTAGATCCCCTGTGATTGCCACCTGTTGGCAATCTGTACCCCCTTAAGATTGCCACCTGTTGGCAATCTGTACCCCCTAAGATTGCCACCTGCTGACAATCTAAATTCCCTGTGATTGCCACCTGTTGACAATCTGTACCCCGCTACGATTGCCGCCTTCCGACAATCTAGACCCCCTAAGATTGCCACCTGTCGGCAATCCATTGGGCCTGGCAAGTGGCAGCTAAGCACCAAAAACGCGGGTGTGATTGCCACCTGTTGGCAATCTAGCCCCCCCCCCCCCACCAGGATTGCCACCTTCTGACAATCTACACCCCTTAGGATTGCCCCCTGCCGGCAATTTATGAGGCCTGGCAAGTGGCAGCCAAGCACCGAAAACGCCGAACCCGAACCGTACACACAATGCGCTTTTGGGACCCTCCGCTCGCCCCCTAAGGGGACATGCTAACTGGCTTTTGGAAGCTAGCAATGGCGTTGAACTACAGCGACTGCTGTACGCGCCAGTTCGCTAGCGAAGCGGCCTCCAAATACCTAAAAAGAGCCGAGGTGCATTCCTTGAGCATTCCAAAAGTAGGCCGCGGGCATACTTTTGGGATGTGTGCCACGGACGCGCTTTGCGCGAGGATCGGTTTGTTTTCCTCAGTGCCAAGGGCCAAGGGGGCTTCCCATTGAGCCTGTCAACGGGAACGCGTGTACTCGCTCGCGGGTGCGCTTTACTACCGGGGATCCGATCTATCTCCAATCGGTGAACACATATGGGCGAAGGATGTTTCAATCCGACCAGAAACATCGGGGAAGCAGGGAGCGTGTGCTGCGGGACATTCTCTTATAAGGCACCTAAAATAAGGCCATCCCAGTACTAAGTACGCTGGGGGGTGCCTTCGAAGACCTTCACTCTCTCATACTTCCCACGCATGCATTCACTGAACATGTCCAAGCCAAGGACTGATTTTTGGTGCAAGCGACTCGGCTGCAACTAAACATGTCCGTGCTCGTGTTCGTTATTCTTGTGTTTGCATTCCTTCTTTGCCGATGCCAAGGTACAACCAACGAGGCCGGCAACGGAAGACGGCCACCAAGCTGCAGCTACACGTTGTCGTGCTCAACATCCTTAAAACAAGAAGTCAAGAACCAGTGCAGAAAAAAAGCCCCATTTTGTTAGTACTAGTTGTCGTGCTCAACATCCTTAAAACAAGAAGCCATGAACCAGAGCAGAAAAAAACACACCCCATTTTGTTAACCCTGGTTGTCGTGCTCAACATCCTTAAAACAAGAAGTCAAGAACCAGTGCAGAAAAAAAGCCCCATTTTGTTAGTCCTAGTTGTCGTGCTCAACATCCTTCAAACAAGAAGCCAAGAACCAGAGCAGAAAAAAACACACCCCATTTTGTTAACCCTGGTTGTCGTGCTCAACATCCTTAAACCAAGAAGCCAAGAACCAGTGCAGAAAAAAAGCCCCATTTTGTTAGTCCTAGTTGTCGTGCCACCTGCTGACAATCTGGTCCCCTCTGGATTGCCACCTACCGACAATCCAAGGAAGCATAGGGCCAAAGTGAAGTGTGACAGCCATCCGCCCCCTTTCCACCAAGCTCCACCCAGATTGTCACCAGCTGACAATCTGAAGCCCTGAAGATTGCCACCTGCTGACAATCCAAAGGGGCAACCGGCCAGCAAGGGAGTGTGACAGCCATCCGCCCCCTTTCCACCAACCGCCCACCACGATTGCCACCTATTGGCAATCTGTACCCCCTTAAGATTGCCACCTGTTGGCAATCTGTACCCCCCCTAAGATTGCCACCTGCTGACAATCTAGATCCCCTGTGATTGCCACTTGTTGGCAATCTGTACCCCCTTAAGATTGCCACCTGTTGGCAATCTGTACCCCCCTAAGATTGCCACCTGCTGACAATCTAGATCCCCTTTGATTGCCACCTGTTGGCAATCTGTACCCCCCTACGATTGCCGCCTTCTGACAATCTAGACCCCCTAAGATTGCCACCCCTTTGGGGCCTGGAGATTGTCACTCGGGGCCTGGCGATTGTCACTTTGGGGCCTGGAGATTGTCACCTGGGGCCTGGAGATTGTCACTCGGGGCCTGGCGATTGTCACTTTGGGGCCTGGAGATTGTCACCTGGGGCCTGGCGATTGTCACTTTGGGGCCTGGAGATTGTCACTTTGGGGCCTGGAGATTGTCACTTTGGCGTTGTGGTTGGCCTGGTTGCAAGTTTTTGCAGGTTTTGAGAGGTTTTTAAAGGCTCAGAGTGGTTTTAAAACGTTCTAAGTGGCTTCCGAAGTTATTTCAAAGGGCTTTAAGCAGTCTTGAAGCCGGGCAAAATTGACACCCACCGTCAATCTACGACCGCCCGGGGACCAGGATTTCCCCGACCCCCGCGCGTACACACAATGCGCTTTTGGACCCTCCGCTCGCACCCCAAGGGGGGCATGCCAGGTGTCTTTTGGAAGCTAGTAATGGCGTTGAACTACAGCGACTGCTGTACGCGCCAGTTCACTAGCGAAGCGGCCTCCAAATACCTAAAAAGAGCCGAGGTGCCTTCCTTGAGCATTCCAAAAGTAGGCCACGGTCATACTTTTGGGATGTGTGCCACGGCCGCGCTTTGCGCGAGGATCGGTTTGTTTTCCTCAGTGCCAAGGGCCAAGGGGGCTTCCCATTGAGCCTGTCAACGGGAACGCGTGTACTCGCTCGCGGGTGCGCGTTACTACCGGGGATCCGATCTATCTCCAATCGGTTAACACATATGGGCGAAGGATGTTTCAATCCGACCAGAAACATCGGGGAAGCAGGGAGCGTGTGCTGCGGGACATTCTCTTATAAGGCACCTAAAATAAGGCCATCCCAGTACTAAGTACGCTGGGGGGTGCCTTCGAAGACCTTCACACTCTCATACTTCCCACGCATGCATTCACTGAACATGTCCAAGCCAAGGACTGATTTTTGGTGCCAGCGACTCGGCTGCAATTAAACACGTGCATGTCCACATCTGTCCATGCTAGGCTTCCAATGTGCTAGCAATCATCTGATCTGGACGCCAAGGTACGGCCAACAAGGCCGAAACGCGCAGCAGCCGCCAGGATGCAATCACATGCGTGCACGCTCCCACTATCAAAACACTGTCTCGCGCAACACCCCTGCTATTTTTCCTGAACTCGTCAGCTTCCAGTGTCAGGTTTCTCTGCCGCAACGCAAACACTCGCCGTAGAGCAAATTTGGACTCAAGCTTTGGCACCATGAGCAGCACAGACAGCAAGAGCTCTGCCAGCATCAGGTTAATTAGGTCACCGTAACCCATGACGCAAGCACAAACACACCAAGGCTAGCCGCCACACTAGCACTCTCCCACTGCATACTCAACACCCCGCACAGTTTCGTGCCGGGATGGCGTGCATCTAGAATCTAGACGCAAACCTCGAGTCCGCACAAGCCTTTCAGTGAGTTTTGAAGGGTTAGTCTGGCAGAATTGCTTCGCTTATTGGGGCGTTAGGAAGGAAAACCTCTTGCAGAATTGTTTCGCTTATTGGGGCGTTAGGAGGGAAAACCTCTTGCAGAATTGTTTCGCTTATTGGGGCGCTAGTAAAGAAAATCTCTGGCAGAATTGTTTCGCTTATTGGGGCGTTAGGAACCAAATTCTCTGGCAGAATTGTTTCGCTTATTGGGGCTTCAGGAATGAAAACCTCTTGCAGAATTGTTTTGCTTATTGGGGCGTTAGACGAAAAAACCTCTTGCAGAATTGTTTCGCTTATTGGGGCGTTAGAAGGAAAACCTCTTGGGCCATCCCAGGCTAAGTATGCTGGGGGGTGCCTTCAAAGACCTTCACACTTCATCATACCATCATATTTTCACACACACGCTTTCATTCAGCACGTCCCAGCCAAGGTATGCCACCTTTGAATGCAACTTGGCTGCAATCAGACACGTACATGTCCACGTCAGCTTGGCATCCCGCCCTTTTTGTGCCGCTGCCGAGGCACTACCAGAGGGACGGCAATGAGAAACGGCCACTAAGCTGCAATTGCACGCATGCAAGCTCGCAGTTTCCCTTCCATGTCGTACGTCAGGTCCGCTCCAAACCAAGCTGCCAGCCCAGACCTAAGGAAGATACATCCGCGATGAGAGCCCCTGCAGATGCAAGATGAGCCTCCTATATCACTGGTAAGGGGTGCCTTCAAAGACCTTCACGCTTCACCATACCATCATACTTTCCCGCACATGCATTGATTCATCACGTCACAGCCAAGGTATACCACCTTGGAATGCAATTTGGCTGCAATCAGACTTCATGTACATGTCCGCAGCAAAGGTACAGCTTTGGTCGCATCTTGACAGCAACTAGACAAGGCCATATTTGCTTTATTTTTACGTTGATTCCCTTCCAATGCCAAGGTACAACTACGCGAGGACCTCCGGAGTCCAGTTTAAAAGCCCGCCCACCACCTGACAATCTGTATCCTCGTCCATTTTACGAAGGAAATCGGCTTGGAGAGCTTGCGAATCACTTGACAATCCTCACCACCGTCCAGTTTATGAAGCAGGTGGTGAGAGCCGCAGCCAAAATCAGTTTCACAGAATGGCTACGGCTACATCGGAGCACCGCGCCTTGCAGCCACAGCAGCAGAAGCGAAAAAGGAGAGCCGGCTGCAAGCAGCAAGCCAACGACGCTGACATCGTGCCTGCAGCGAGAGCACACCAACCTTAACCTGGCACCGCAGCCCAATTCGTGATCGAGCCTCAAAAGCAGAGATCCGCTTCCTGAAGAACCATCTAGGCCGAAGCTGCTTCCGACAGTAAGAGAGAAAGAGCAGCGCCTACGGCACGGTGGTGGCGAGCCGCGTGCGCGACAGATCCGACGTGCTGATCCTGCGGCCGTTCCCACTCTGGCTCTTCCGGCGCGGCGCCACGGAGGGTCCCACGTTGCTCCTGAAAAAGCTCCGAGGCGAAGAGATCGACTGGAAGGCCATGCACGAAGCACGCTGGCCGAGGGCCCGGTGCCAGACATGCAAGGAGCTGAAGAGCTGGGACCTCTTCACACACGCAGAGTGGGAGCTGCAGCGGGCCAACCGCGGCGGCCAATGCATGCCGTGCCAAAAACTTGGAGCCGTCAACAGCAAAGGCCCCCTGAAACGAAGCATCAACGCACAGAAAGCCCTGGCCCGGAGCCTCCCGTGCAACCGCTGCCAGTTGATCAAAGTGGAAGAGGCGTTTCCAAGAGCGCAAGTAGCCCAGGCAAACGCAGACACGAAGCTCCAGTGCTCAGAATGCCGGCTCGCCGCGACCCAGCTGAACTGCACCAGCTGCAACAAACGGAAGCCAGCCACAGACTTCAGCCTCCAGATGCGAACCATGCCGGACGACGCCCTCGCCTGCATCGACTGTCAGGAAAAGCTCTCCAACAAAGCCAAGCGCCTGCGCACGGGCTGGTTCATCTGCAGGGGCTGCAAAGAAAGCTTCCCCCAGCAAGCAGCCGCAGAACAGTCCGTCGACTGAAGGTCCGGAAGGCACTGCCTGAACTGTTCCAGGCGCACAAACAGGCAGACGGGATGGATGACATGCACAGCGAGAAACTGCCGAGAGAAGTTCCAAGGCACGGAGAGGGGGCTGTGCCCGAAATGCAGACCCCGCGAACGCCCCGCGCGGCGCAGCAAGACCAGCAAAGACTGAGCGGAAACCGCCTCTCTAGGTGAGGCAGCCATACCGGTTTCACGCCCCGTCCAGCACGGCCGCGCGCCCGGCGCAGAGAGGAAAAAAGGGCCGCTCAGAGACGCGCACATGCAATGAAGCGCAGTCACAGGCACGGTATACCTGACATGCACAGGTCTCCTGCAAAGGGTGAGCTGGAGAGACGCTCCGTCAGCCGCCCCCTGCACCCGGCCCCCCCCCCCCCACCCTCCACTCGCGACGGTCCGTCCCGACCAGAGCAACTGTGAAGGCACGACTCGCAGAGCAAGGCCGTTCGGCTCAAGCACACACCCATGCATGCTGCTCCGCACCCACGGCCGCAACGCACGAGCCGTCAGTCATCGCACAAACACAGCAACAGAAGCCGAGGTAGAGAAGGCGCCACACGGCGCGCCCGGGACCCTCGCAAAGCCGTACCAGCAAAGGCACTGCAGTCGAAAAGCACGAAGCCGACCAGAGAGCCACAGCAAAAGCATCAGAGGATAAAACCCACCACACAGAAGGGGCAGCAGCAAGTAAGAGGAGTGGCCGCCAAGCGCCATGGCACCGCGGACAAGCAGCCGCGGCGCCAAACGTGCCGCAAGGCCCAAGGGGCAGCGGCTCGAGCAACGCCGCCAACTGGAACAGCGATACTCAGCCGATGATGGCAGATGTAGTGTACAAGCGATGGCGATGGTGTTCCACAAGAAACAAACGTTTGCACACGATCTGGTTTATCCCGGATCGGAATGACGACTTATGCACACCGCCAATTACGCGCCCGCCCTGCCCCCCCCCCCTTTCGCTCTTCCTCTCCCGACATGCTTCGGTTTAAGTTTGCATCCACAGAGCAAAACCCGTTTTTACGTCTGGTGTTCCACAAGAAACAAACATTTGCGCACAATCTCGCTCATCCCGCATGGGAATGGTGATCGCGATACTGGTATTTGCAACTTGTGCAGACTGCGAATTACGCGCCCCCCCCCCCACCTTTCGCGCTCCTCTCTCGACATGCTTCGGTATAATTCTACATCGACAGAGCAAAACCTGTTTTTGCGCCTGGTGTCCCACAACAAGGAAAGGTTTGCGCGTGATCTCGTTTATTCTGCATCGGAACGACGCGATACTGGTATTTGCAACTTGTGCACACTGCCAATTACACGCCCGCCCCCCCCCCTTTCGCTTTTCTATCCCGACATGCTTCGATTTAAGCTTGCATCCACAGAGCAGAACCCGTGTTTGCGTCTGGTGTTCCACAAGAAACAAACGTTTGCGCACGATCTCGTTTATCCCGCATCGGAATGACGATCGTGATACTGATGTTTGCAACTTTGCCACACCGCCATTTAACTGCCCGCCCTGCCCCCCCCCCTCGGTTTTCCGCCCAACCTGCTTCGGTATAATTTTGCATCGACAGAGCAAAACCTGTTTTTGCGCCTGGTGTTCCCCAGGAACATATACGTTTGCGCGTGATCTCGTTTATCCCGCATGGGAATGGCGATCGCGATACTGGCATTTGGAACTTGCGCACACTGCCAGTGTGCGCCCGCCCTGCCCCCCCCCCCTTCGCTCTTCCTCTCCCGACATGCTTCTGTATAATTGTGCATCGACAGAGCAAAACCTGTTTTTGCACCTGGTGTTCCACAAGAAAAACGTTTGAGCGTCATCTCGTTTATCCCGCATCGGAACGAGGCCATTGTGACAGCACGGTCTGCAGTCATCGCCTGGCACGATCTGTGGGATGCAGCACTTTACCGGGGTTTGGGCGGGGGTTTGGGCAGGTGTCCCTGGCTGTGGGAAGGTGCCGGCCCTGTGGGAAGGTGAAGGTGCCCCGGCTGCGGGAAGGGCCCTGGCTGTGGGAAGGTGCCCCGGCCCCGGACCCTGGCTGTGGGAAGGTGCGCGGTTCGGGCACTGGCCCCGGCCCCGGGCCCTCCCCCGAACCCTGGCTGTGGGAAGGTGCGCTGGCCCCGGGCCCTGGATGTGGGAAGGTGCCCCGGCCCCGGGAACTGGCTGTGGGAAGGTGCCCCGGCCCCGGGCAACAAACCCCAGCAAACCCTCAACAATAAGAAAGCCTCAATTTAGTCTAGCCCGAACCAACAGAGAGCAATCGCGGAGCATACAACGGGGCAGACGACGAGCTTGAAGGCTTATGCAACGGCCCACTAAAAGCAGTGAAACCACAAGCACCTCCAAACCCCGGCAATCCCTCAACACTAACAAAGCTTCAATTTAACCTAGCCCGAACAAACAGAGAGCAATCGCGGAGCAGACGACAACTTTTAAGGCTTAAGCAACGGCCCCCTCAAAGCAGTGAAACCACAAGAACCACCAAGACCCGGCAATCTCTTAACACTCACAGTGCTCTAAACCTAACTAAACCCGAACAAACAGAAAACATTCGAGAGGCAGACGCAACACTTTAGGACCTAAGGACCAGCCCCCCTAAAGCAGAGCAAGCGTTCGTGGGAGATGCTCGGGGCGCCTGTGAGCGCAGGCAACATGGACCCCCTTAAGGCAGAGAAAGCCTTCGGGTGAGATGCTCGCACTCGGACCCCTCCGCCTCCGAGCCCCAACCCACCTCGCACCCCTGAAACTTCGCGAGGGGGGACCCGGCCGCGCCAGAAAAAGTTCACAGGTTTCGATCCCCAACCCGGAAAAAGTGCCGAAAAACACGATTGTCAGAAACGGGCTTTTTTACCAAACCCCAGCAAACCCTTAACATTAAAAAAGACTAAATTTAGTCTAGCCCGAACCAACAGAGAGCAAGCGCGGAGCAGACAAGGAGTTTTAGGGCTTAAGCGCCAGCCCCCTTAAAAGAAAGGGATGCAGCTGCTGGCTTCGCGTGAGATGCTTGGGGCGCCTTTCTGCGCAGTCTCAAAAAACTGCGCTGGCGAACCCTAAACCCTAAACCCTAAACCCTAAACCCTAAAGTGAGTCTCTGAAAGCCTCTGAGAGAGCAGCAAGGCGCGCTCTGTGGGCTGGGGAAGACCCTCCGAGTACTGCACTGGCCACACAGAATGAAGCCCAGGACATCCGAGTACTGCGCTGGCCACACAGAAAATGAAGCCCGGAGCATCCGAATACTGCACTGGCCGCGCAGAACAAAGCCCAGAGCATCCGAGTACTGCACTGGCCATACAGAATGAAGCCCAGAGCATCCGAGTATTGCGATGGCCACACAGAATGAAGCCCAGGGCACTCGAGTACTGCACCGGCCATGCACAACGAAGAGCATCCGAGTACAGCCCAGAGCAGCCGAGTACTGCACTGGACACACAGAATGAAGCCCAAAGCATCCGAAGACTGCACTGGCCACACAGAACGAAGCCCAGAACATCCGAGTACTGCGCTGGCCACACAGAATGAAGCCCAGAGCATCCGAGTACTGCACTGGCCACACAAAATGAAGCCCAGAGCATCCGAGAACTGCCCTGGACATGCACATCCGACTACTGCACTGGCCACACAGAACCAAGCGAGTACTGCACTGGCCACACAGAACGAAGCCCAGAGCATCCGAGTACTGCGATGGCCACACAGAACCAAGCCCAGAGCATCCGAGTACTGCACTGGCCCCACAGAACCTAGCCCAGAGCATCCGCGTACGGCACTGGCCACACAGAATGATGCCCAGAGCATCCGAGTACTGCACTGGCCACACAGAACCAGCCCCAGAGCATCCGAATACTGCGCCGGCCACACAGAACGAAGCCCAGAGCATCCGAGTACTGCACTGGCCACACAGAATGAAGCCCAGAACATCCGAGTACTGCACTGGCCACACAGAATGAAGCCCAGAGCATCCGAAAACGGCACTGGCCACACAGAATGGAGCCGAGAGCATCCCAGTACTGCACTGGCCACACAGAATGAAGCCCAGAGCATCCGAGTGCTGCCGTGGCCATACCCAACGAAGAGCATCCGAATACTGCACTGGCCACGCAGAACCAAGCCCAAGGCATCCGAGTACTGCACTGGCCACACGGAAGACCCTCTTGCAGGCTCTTAGAGGGCTGTAGCCCACTCTTAAACCCCTGAGAGAGCAGACAAAGAGCCTCTGTGGGCTGGGGAAAATCTCACCAGCACCCTTCAGAGCCTCTGAGAAAGAAGCAAAAGCTCCTCTGTGGGCTGGGGAAGACCCTCTTGGAGGCTCTGAGAGGGCTGTAGCCCAGTGCCAAGACCCCTCTTAAAGCCTCTGAGAGAGGCTCTTAAAGCATCTGAGAAAGCAGCAAAAGCTCCTCTGTGGGCTGGGGAAGACCTTCTTAGAGGCTCCGAGCACTGCCAAGACCCCTCTTAGAGCCTCTGAGAGAGCAGACAAGATGCTCTGTGGGCTGGGGGCCCTTCTTAAAGCCTCTGAGAGAGGCCCTTAGAGCCTCAGCGAGAGCTCTCCAGAGACCAAATGAAAGGCCTTCACCACCTTGCTCTCCCTTCTTAGACCCTCTGAGAAAAGCTCTTAGAGCCTCTGAGAGAGCTCTCCAGAGTCCAAATGAAAGGCTTTCACCACCTTGCTCTCGTCGCCCAAAGCCTTCTCCCGTGCCACGAATCGTTTGACCTGCTTCTTTGCCGTTTCCAGCATCTGCTTAGGGCTGGGGAAGACCCTCTGAAAGGCTCTGAGAGGGCTGTAGCCCACTGCCAAGACCCCTCTTGGAGCAGCTTAGTGAGTCTCTGAAAGCCTCGAAAAAAACAGCAAGGCGCGCTCTGTGGGCTGGGGAAGACCCTCCGAGTACTGCACTGGCCACACAGAATGAAGCCCAGGACATCCGAGTACTGCGCTGGCCACACAGGGCTGTGGTGCCCTTGAGCCAAGAGAGGGCTGTTGTGCCCTTGGGTAGAAAGCCCAGAGAAGGCTGTGGTGCCCTTGGGCCCAGAGAGGGCTGTGGTGCCCTTGAGTAAGGAAGACCAGAGAAGGCTGTGGTGCCCTTGACCCCAGAGAAGGCTGTGGTGCTCTTGGGTAAGGAAGCCCAGAGAGGGCTGTGGTGCCCTTGGACCCAGAGAGGGCTGTGGTGCTCGTGGGTAAGGAAGCCCGGAGAGGGCTGTGGTGCCCTTGGGCCCAAAGAGGGCTGTGGTGCCCTTGGGTAAGGAAGCCCAGAGAGGGCTGCTTGGGTAAGGAAGCCCAGAGTGAAGGCCGTGGTGCCCTTAGGCCCAGAGAGGAATGTAGTGCCCTTGGGTAAGAAGCACAGAGAGGGCTGTGGTGCCCTTGGGCCCAGAAAGGGCTGTGGTGCCCTTGGGTAAAGAAGCCCAGAGAGGGCTGCTTGGGAAGGAAGCCCAGAAAGGGCTGTGGTGCCCTGAGGCCCAGAGAGGGCTGTGGTGCCATTGGGCAAAGCGGCCCAGAGAGGGATCCGAGTATTGCCCTGACCATGCACAACGAAGAGCATCCAAGTACTGCACTGGCCACCCAGAACCAAGCCAAGAGCATCCGAGTACTGCACTGGCCACACAGAATGAAGCCCAGAGCATCCGAGAACGGCACTGGCCACACAGAATGGAGCCGAGAGCATCCCAGTACTGCACTGGCCACACAGAACCAAGCCCAGAGCAGCCGAGTACTGCACTGGCCACACAGAACCACGCCCAGGGAATCCGAGTACTGCCATGGCCATGCACAACGAAGAGCATCCGAGTACTGCACTAGCCGCACGAAAGACCCTCTTGCAGGCTCTTAGAGGGCTGTAGCCCACTCTTAAACCTCTGAGAGAGCAGACAAAGAGCCTCTGTGGGCTGGGGAAAATCTCACCAGCACCCTTCAGAGCCTCTGAGAAAGAAGCAAAAGCTCCTCTGGGGGCTGGGGAAGACCCTCTTGGAGGCTCTGAGAGGGCTGTAGCCCAGTGCCAAGACCCCTCTTAAAGCCTCTGAGAGAGGCTCTTAAAGCCTCTGAGAAAGCAGCAAAAGCTCCTCTGTGGGCTGGGGAAGACCTTCTTAGAGGCTCCGAGCACTGCCACGACCCCTCTTAGAGCCTCTGAGAGAGCAGACAAGATGCTCTGTGGGCTGGGAACCCTTCTTAGAGCCTCTGAGAGAGGCTCTTAGAGCCTCAGCGAGAGCTCTCCAGAGACCAAATGAAAGGCCTTCACCACCTTGCTCTCCCTTCTTAGACCCTCTGAGCAAAGCTCTTAGAGCCTCTGAGAGAGCTCTCCAGAGTCCAAATGAAAGGCTTTCACCACCTTGCTCTCGTCGCCCAAAGCCTTCTCCCGTGCCAGGAATCGTTTGACCTGCTTCATTGCCGTTTCCAGCATCTGCTTAGGGCTGGGGAAGACCCTCTGAAAGGCTCTGAGAGGGCTGTAGCCCACTGCCAAGACCCCTCTTGGAGCAGCTTAGTGAGTCTCTGAAACCCTCTGAGAGAGCAGCAAGGTGCGCTCTGTGGGCTGGGGAAGACCCTCCGAGTACTGCACTGGCCACACAGAATGAAGCCCAGGACATCGGAGTACTGCGCTGGCCACACAGAAAATGAAGCCCGGAGCATCCGAATACTGCACTGGCCGCGCAGAACCAAGCCCAGAGCATCCGAGTACTGCACTGGCCATACAGAATGAAGCGCAGAGCATCCGAGTATTGCGATGGCCACACAGAATGAAGCCCAGGGCACTCGAGTACTGCACCGGCCATGCACAACGAAGAGCATCCGAGTACAGCCCAGAGCATCCGAGTACTGCACTGGACACACAGAATGAAGCCCAAAGCATCCGAAGACTGCACTGGCCACACAGAACGAAGCCCAGAACATCCGAGTACTGCGCTGGCCACACAGAAGGAAGCCCAGAGCATCCGAATACTGCACTGGCCGCGCAGAACCAAGCCCAGAGCATCCGAGTACTGCACTGGCCATAGAGAATGAAGCCCAGAGCATCCGAGTATTGCGATGACCACACAGAATGAAGCACAGAGCATCCGAGTACTGCACTGGCCACACAAAATGAAGCCCAGAGCATCCGAGAACTGCCCTGGACATGCACATCCGACTACTGCACTGGCCCCACAGAACCGAGCCCAGAGCATCCGAGTACTGCACTGGCCACACAGAACGAAGCCCAGAGCATCCGAGTACTGCGATGGCCACACAGAACCAATCCCAGAGCATCCGAGTACTGCACTGGCCCCACAGAACCGAGCCCAGAGCATCCGCGTACGGCACTGGCCACACAGAATGATGCCCAGAGCATCCGAGTACTGCACTGGCCACACAGAACCAGCCCCAGAGCAGCCGAATACTGCGCCGGCCACACAGAACGAAGCCCAGAGCATCCGAGTACTGCACTGGCCACACAGAATGAAGCCCAGAACATCCGAGTACTGCACTGGCCACACAGAATGAAGCCCAGAGCATCCGAATACGGCACTGGCCACACAGAATGGAGCCGAGAGCATCCCAGTACTGCACTGGCCACACAGAATGAAGCCCAGAGCATCCGAGTGCTGCCGTGGCCATATCCAACGAAGAGCATCCGAATACTGCACTGGCCACGCAGAACCAAGCCCAAGGCATCCGAGGACTGCACTGGCCACACGGAAGACCCTCTTGCAGGCTCTTAGAGGGCTGTAGCCCACTCTTAAACCTCTGAGAGAGCAGACAAAGAGCCTCTGTGGGCTGGGGAAAATCTCACCAGCGCCCTTCAGAGCCTCTGAGAAAGAAGCAAAAGCTCCTCTGTGGGCTGGGGAAGACCCTCTTGGAGGCTCTGAGAGGGCTGTAGCCCAGTGCCAAGACCCCTCTTAAAGCCTCTGAGAGAGGCTCTTAAAGCCTCTGAGAAAGCAGCAAAAGCTCCTCTGTGGGCTGGGGAAGACCTTCTTACAGGCTCCGAGCACTGCCAAGACCCCTCTTAGAGCCTCTGAGAGAGCAGACAAGATGCTCTGTGGGCTGGGAACCCTTCTTAGAGCCTCTGAGAGAGGCTCTTAGAGCCTCAGCGAGAGCTCTCCAGAGACCAAATGAAATGCCTTCACCACCTTGCTCTCCCTTCTTAGACCCTCTGAGAAAAGCTCTTAGAGCCTCTGAGAGAGCTCTCCAGAGTCCAAATGAAAGGCTTTCACCACCTTCCTCTCGTCGCCCAAAGCCTTCTCCCGTGCCAGGAATCGTTTGACCTGCTTCTTTGCCGTTTCCAGCATCTGCTTAGGGCTGGGGAAGACCCTCTGAAAGGCTCTGAGAGGGCTGTAGCCCACTGCCAAGACCCCTCTTGGAGCAGCTTAGTGAGTCTCTGACAGCCTCTGAGAGAGCAGCAAGGCGCGCTCTGTGGGCTGGGGAAGACCCTCCGAGTACTGCACTGGCCACACAGAATGAAGCCCAGGACATCCGAGTACTGCGCTGGCCACACATAAAATGAAGCCCAGAGCATCCGAATACTGCACTGGCCGCGCAGACCCAAGCCCAGAGCATCCGAGTACTGCACTGGCCATACAGAATGAAGCCCAGAGCATCCGAGTATTGCGATGGCCACACAGAATGAAGCCCAGGGCACTCGATTACTGCACCGGCCATGCACAACGAAGAGCATCCGAGTACAGCCCAGAGCATCCGAGTACTGCACTGGACACACAGAATGAAGCCCAAAGCATCCGAAGAGTGCACTGGCCACACAGAATGAAGCCCAGAACATCCGAGTACCGCGCTGGCCACACAGAATGAAGCCCAGAGCATCCGAATACTGCACTGGCCGCGCAGAACCAAGCCCAGAGCATCCGAGTACTGCACTTGCCATAGAGAATGAAGCCCAGAGCATCCGAGTATTGCGATGACCACACAGAATGAAGCCCAGAGCATCCGAGTACTGCACTGGCCACACAAAATGAAGCCCAGAGCAGCCGAGAACTGCCCTGGACATGCACATCCGACTACTGCACTGGCCACACAGAACCAAGCCCAGAGCATCCGAGTACTGCACTGGCCCCACAGAACCGAGCCCAGAGCATCCGAGTACTGCACTGGCCACACAGAACGAAGCCCAGAGCATCCGAGTACTGCGATGGCCACACAGAACCAAGCCAAGAGCATCCGAGTACTGCACTGGCCCCACAGAACCGAGCCCAGAGCATCCGCGTACGGCACTGGCCACACAGAATGATGCCCAGAGCATCCGAGTACTGCACTGGCCACACAGAACCAGCCCCAGAGCATCCGAATACTGCGCCGGCCACACAGAACGAAGCCCAGAGCATCCGAGCACTGCACTGGCCACACAGAATGAAGCCCAGGGCATCCGAGTACTGCACTGGCCACACAGAACCAAGCCCAGAGCATCCGAGTACTGCACTGGCCACACAGAACCAAGCCCAGAGCATCCGAGTACTGCCCTGGCCATGCACAACGAAGAGCATCCGAGTACTGCACTGGCCACACAGAATGAAGCCCAGAGCATCCAAATACTGCACTGGCCACACAGAACCAAGCCCAGGGCATCCGAGTACTGCACTGGCCACACAGGATGACGCCCAGAGCATCCGAGTACTGCCCTGGCCATGCACAAGGAAGAGCACCCGAGTACTGCACTGGCCACACAGAACCAAGCCCAGCGCATCCGAGTGACAATCTAACCCCCCCTCACAACGCCAACAACCGACAATCCAGAGGCACACAGACCAGGATGGGACCGTGACAGCCATCCAACGCCTCCCTCACCGGACCCTTCACGATTGCCACCGCCCGACAATCCGGACCCCTGACAATTGCCGCCGGCCGCCAATCCGAGCGAGCCTGCCGACAATCCAAGGGGTAAAAAGACCCCGAAGAAGGGGTAAAGCTCTAGTGCAAAATCCCAGAACCCATATCAAAAAAAAAAAACAGACCAAGCAATGCAATGAGACGGCCGTTGCTTCGCACAGCCGCTCCGGGCTTGCCGTCGGGGTCCTTGCCCGGCGGGGGCCGGAATCGAACCGCGGACCCAACGTTGCGAAACGCTGCGCTCCCTGCCCAACCAGCACGACCCTCGCGATTGCCACCTCGCGACAATCCCCAGAAAACAAACAGCTTACGGTTGCTACCTGCTGACGATCTGAGCCCTTTATGCTGGCCGCCCGCCGACACACCAAAGGGGCAAAGCACAAGCTATTGCACTCCTGGGAGCTGCCGTTGTGACTATCCTCCCAGGGCTGAGGAGCCGACCAGGAGCCAAGAGCCAATTCGCCGCATGTACCATCATACCGCAAGCGGTCATTCTTGACAGACCCTTTCAACACTCTTTGAGCCTACGAACGAGCACTCCAACACCAAAACTGGTCCAACAGTCTCCCTACACGAAGCACACACATAAGCCGAACAACACCCGGTCCACATTTTGGCCGAAACCGTGCGAGACAACCGTCTTGAGACATCACTTCCCCATAACCTGACCGTTTACATTAAAAAACACTCTACGATAGTGAAACATAGCTGAGGCACGGAAACCTATAATTGCGGTTCGGCCCGAGCGAGCTAGATCATACTGCGTCGTCGCGTCGCTGGGTATGGGGTTCTGGGCTTAGCCCCTCGCCATCTCCACGCGTTGTGCCGGGGAGGAGGGACCGGGACTCGCGAGTGGTGCTCCCGCTCGGCCCTCCCCCCAGCTTGCCTGTTGCTGGGGTTCTCGGCTTTGCCCCTCGCCATTCCGATGCGCAAGGCTGGGCCAGGGGGGACCGGGACTCGCGAGTGGTGCTCCCGCTCGGCCCCCCTGACCCCTCACTCTTGTTGCCCGCCGCGCGAAGACGCATCGGTGGCATCACGCCAGTGGCTGGACCTGGGCGGCGGGGAGGGGGGCCGGGGATCCCGGACGAAAGGCAGCCTAGGGTACCCAAAGGGCTCGGGACCTAAAGCCCTGGAGGAAACCCAGCAACCCCACAGAGAACCCTGCGCACCTGCACTCCAAACCTTGCTGCCTCACAGCCCCATGCCTTCCAACCTCCGAAGCCACACCCTGAACAAAACCACAAGCCTCGCGCACTCCGACCTTGCAGCATACGAAAACCCAAACCACCTCGGAACTCCCTGAAACCTGGCAGGGGAGGGTCCGGCGAGTCGAAGCGAAGCGACGAGGTCCAGACCTGGGCGCCGGGGAGGGGGGCCGGGGATCACGGACGCAAGGCAGCCTAGGGTACCCAAAGGGCTCGGGACCTAAAGCCCTGAAGGAAACCCAGCAACCCCACAGAAAGCCCTGCGCACCTGCACTCCAAACCTTGCTGCCTCACAGCCCCATGCCTTCCAACCTCCGAAGCCACACCCTGAACAAAACCACGAGCCTCGCGCACTCCGAACTTGCAGCCTACGAAAACCCAAACCACCTCGGAACTCCCTGAAACCTGGCAGGGGAGGGTCCGGCGAGTCGAAGCGAAGCGACGAGGTCCAGACCTGGGCGCCGGGGAGGAGGGCCGGGGATCCCGGACGCAAGGCAGCCTAGGGTACCCAAAGGGCTCGGGACCTAAAGCCCTGAAGGAAACCCAGCAACCCCACAGAGAACCCGCGCACCTGCACTCCAAACCTTGCTGCCTCACAGCCCCATGCCTTCCAACCTCCGAAGCCACACCCTGAACAAAACCACAAGCCTCGCGCACTCCGACCTTGCAGCCTACGAAAACCCAAACCACCTCGGAACTCCCTGAAACCTGGCAGGGAAGAGTCCGGCGAGTCGAAGCGAAGCGACGAGGTCCAGACCTGGGCGCCGGGGAGGGGGCCGGGGATCCCGGACGTAAGGCAGCCTAGGGTACCCAAAGGGCTCGGGACCTAAAGCCCTGAAGGAACCCCAGCAAACCCGGGCACCAAACCCCAGCAATCCCTCAACAATAAAAAGGCCTCAATCTAGTCTAGCCCGAACCAACAGAGAGCAATCGCGGAGCAGACAACTTGGCAGACGACGAGCTTGAAGGCTTATGCAACGGCCCACTAAAAGCAGTGAAACCACAAGCACCCCCAAACCCCGGCCCAACCAGCACGACCCTCGCGATTGCCACCTCGCGACAACCCCCAGAAAACAAACAGCTTACGGTTACCACCTGCTGACGATCTGAGCCCTTTATGCTGGCCGCCCGCTGACACACCAAAGCGGCAAAGCACAAGCTATTGCACTCCTGGGAGCTGCCGTTGTGACTATCCTCCCAGGGCTGAGGAGCCGACCAGGAGCCAAGAGCCAACGCGCATGTACCATCATACCGCAAGCGGTCATTCTTGACAGACCCTTTCAACACTCTTTGGGCCTACGAACGAGCACTCCAACACCAACACTGGTCCAACAGTCTCCCTACACGAAGCACAGACATAAGCCGAACAACACCCGATCCACATTTTGGCCGAAACCGTGAGAGACAACCGTCTTGAGACATCACTTCCCCATAACCTGACCGTTTACATTAAAAAAACACTCTACGATAGTGAAACATAGCTGAGGCACGGAAACCTATCATTGCGGTTCGGCCCGAGCGAGCTAGATCATAATGCGTCGTCGCGTCGCTGGGTATGGGGTTCTGGGCTTAGCCCCTCGCCATCTCCACGCGTTGTGCGGGGAGGAGGGACCGGGACTCGCGAGTGGTGCTCCCGCTCGGCCCTCCCCCCAGCTTGCCTGTTGCTGGGGTTCT
>CAJNDT010003214.1:0-24491 GCA_905221615.1 Symbiodinium sp. CCMP2592
CAGCATTGAGCGGCGGCGCATGTCAATGGCCGAGGATAATTGCAGCCTAGCAAAAAGGCGTTTTTATTTTTTTGTGGCAGGTATAATTTTGGAATGCCATGCCTACGTCTGCAGTTGTTGATTTTTCAACGCTCCTCGCACAAAGCGCAGCTCGACTAGCCTCAACTTTCATGTTAAGCAGTGCCTGCCCAGACAGCATTTCGTCGAGTGTGCTAGCGGCGACCGGCTGGATGTCTTCACCTGCCGCGGAAGCAGCCTGCAGCCAACAGGCTTATGTGCAACGCTTAGTATTTCGCAGTTGTTGCTCAGCTCGCAGTTCCATGCAGTTGGCGCATGAACGTTCGTTTACACATGCGTTCGCGGCATGCTTGACATGTTCCAATTCGCAGGCTGGTGGATTAACGGTTGAACAAAACTGAACACGTCCTTGTTCGTGTATGTTGTGAGGTTGAGCATGTTGGTTTGACCGAGCGCATGTTGTAAATTTAGGTCAGCGTCAGCCGTGTCATTTGCAAAACTCCTGCCACGGAATTACCCACAGTGGTTGCAGAAAGGTGCGCTGCAAAGTCGAAAGCATGCGGAGAACAAACTTGGTTCCCTTCCATTGCGCACCGCTGTTTGCGGCACTGGACTTGTATCGAGGTGCGATTTGCTGGTGTGCCCTCGCATGAACTTGGTGTTGCAATTGCGGATATGTCATATGTCGCTGCATGCGTTGATGGCCCTGCAGTTGTGCTTCAACTAGATGTTCCCAGGACCAGTGCAGTCGTGATTTTTCACCAATGCCATTATGCCGACTCAATGCCACAACCTCTTCGGTTGTGGTGCTAACGGTGGACGTGACTGCACTGCTTTCTGATCTATACTGCGCCGCTTCCTTACGTACACAAGTCGGCAACCATAGTTCACAAACGCATGCACCACGACACATGTCTCGGATTGTTTTAAAACAAAAACGGCACCTTTGTAAAACACTTCAACACCGAGAAAACAGAAACAACTACAGCATGCGTTGAGCGCTTTCGCCTAGCTAGCTTGTCGAACCTTGTGCCGAAAAAACGCGTATCGTGCTGTGCCGCTTTCTTACATATACAAGTCGGCAACCATCTTTCACGAACGCATGCACCACGTGCATGCGATACATGGAATGTTGTAAGACAGCGACGGCGGTTTTGTAAAGCACGCAACTCCGAGAAAACAGAAGCAACTACAGCACAATCACCATCAATCACCATCAAGATTTTTCTGCGGTGAGCGCCCTCGCCTAACTTTCTAGCCGAAAAAGCATGTATCGTGCTGTGCCGCTCCCTTACTACAAATCGGCAACCATAGTTCGCAAACGCATGCACCACGTGCATACGATGCATCTTCCGGATGGTTTTCAAGCAACCCGAGCTTCTAACACAATTTTTGCAGCCAGTTGCCGGGTGAAGTTGATGTCCTTCCAAACAGCAGCATTGTGGCAGAGCTGAGAGTGCTGCTGTCGTGCACGGCCACGGATTTTTTGCATCCTGCAATCGACTCATGTGCATCCACTCGGAGGCCTGTGGCAGCCAGCTTGAGCATCCACTCGGATGCTTGGTTGCAGCAAGTTTGAAATTCTCTGCGGAATGGTTTCGGGATCCAGGCCTTCTTTGCATCAGACCTTGGACAACGCGTCTTCTTGTCCGAAACTCAGGTCGAAAGCACACCTTGCTATTCGTTGTTGCGTTTCTTGCACTGCAGGAGCGGGACTTGTTTTGGGCCAGATTTCAGTCCTTTTGGGTAACTGGTTTTCTTTGACGTTCGAAGGAAAAACGAGCCCCCTCTGATGCTGCTGATGCTGGCCTGGGCGTCTTGGCTGATGCTGCTGATGCTGGTCGTATGCTGCGGATGCTGGTCGTATCGTGGCCACGTTGCGCGTGCGTCTCTAGCATTCTTGCTCTAGGCGTGCTGCAACATGTCTGTCTGTCTATGTTTGGCGAGAAGTTGGTATGTTGAGTCAAAACCTGCTTCACCTGTCACTGTCGCAGTCTTTGTCTGGCAAGGAGTTTGATATGTTGGGTCAAAACTGCTCTTATTGACATGCTGCATCAAAGCTGCTCCCCCAGTGTTGTTCTCTCCAACTTTCTCAGCCGAGTCGTGTGGCAGCCGTTGCCTTGTGAAAAAAAGCTGCGACGAGCTTCGACAGTGCAGCAAGGGCCCGCAACAGAAATTCGCTTTTGTGTTTTTCGTGTGAGCTCCGTTTCGCCAGCCCTGCCCCTGCTAGAGCTTTCGTCCCGGCAAGTGGCTCTCAAGTACTGGTATGGTATAGCGCACAAATCATGGTGAAAGCGATCCGTTCCACCGGCGCTGCGTCATGCTTCCTGGTTTCATGAAAAGTTTCATGAGCTTCAAGTTGCTGCACTTCGCGGTCTGTGAAATGATAACTTGGTGAGTTGGTCTGTTGGTGGGTAGCTGAGCTGCGCACAGCTTCGCAGACATTCAGCATGTAGTCGTCAGCTTACGCGCCCAGAGGTACCACTTCCAGGTGACAGCGGTGAACAATGCCGGAGAGAGCCCGCGGTCGGACGCCGTGGCAACCTCGAATAGTTGCGAGGTAGCCGTGTGCATTGACACTTGCGGTACCTGGTTGAAAGACGGGCTTCTCCATGTTAGTTTGGCTTCGAATGGAGGGAAGAGTCCTCCCACCCTCTGCTCGCCGAGGCCACGATGTTGGCGGCTGGGCTCCGTGGTAAGCCGACAGCCGGGACCTTCACGCACGGCTCCCGCATGGGCCCCAAACCGCGGCTCTTTGTGCGTGCGGCACCGCTGCATGCTTACTGAGGCACACAGACTGTAGTAAGCTGGACAGCACCGTCCGACGACGGTTACGAGGCACCTGCAGCCACCGCATGAGCCCAAGCAGTACAGCAGCTTTTCCATGCTCGAAGGTTTGGTATCGTGATGGCCTGGATGCGGGCCCGATTGACAAGCTTGCATGGAGTGGCACAGGCACGTGGAAGCCTCATGCTTGGCTGTCATGCTGTCATGATTTGGATGTGGTGTCCGCTTCGGTCGCAAGCCGCAAGCTGCGTCTCGTTACGTTGTGCCTTCCCTCTCAAAGTTATAGCTGGCAGCTACATTTTTTGTAACCTCCCAGCTGGCTGAGCAGACTTGCCATGCACGGTCCCAGTGGGAGAGAGCGGACGAGAACGACGAAGCCGACAAAGCGGGAGTGACCACGGACGATGAGATCTTCTGGCGAAGCCGCGATCCCGAAAGCCCACCTGAAGCCGGCTATCTTCCTTCAACTTGGGTCCTGGCGCCACTGGCGCTGCTGGCGCCAGTGCCGGTGCTTGTCTTGGAGGATTTCCCGAGCATCACGGCGGTGGGAAGCCCAATGAGTACGACGATTCCGCAGCGACTTGGGACTCCGACAGCTCCAGTGCTCCCAAGCCGAGGCCGAGGCCGCCAGCTTCCCCCCAAAACACCCAAAAGCCTGGGACGCGGCATCGGTGGGAGGGCCCTTTTCTGCTGTGTTGTGTACTCCGCCTTCCGGCTTCTTCAGTCTTCCCTTCCCTCTTTTCCCTGTCGAGGCCGTGCAACAAGCAGGGGAAGTGCAAGCACTGACAGCTCGGCGGCTGCAGGTACTGCCATCACGCCCTGAGCTGCAGCCGCAGCCAGCGGCGCCGCGACAGCGGCGACCCGACGGCACCTGTCTGGCGCTGGCAGTCGCCACCTTAGCAGCGCCGTCGGCCGCTGTCAAAACTGGTGTCACATGGACGCTGATCTCCGTGACGTGTCCTGGGACCCGCCCAGCGACACTGGAGGAATGCCTATGCTGGGTTACAAGGCCACGCCACGGATTCTGGTTCTTGAGTTTTCATGTGTGAAGTACATGGCGCAGCCTGTCTGGCGTTGCTATTTCTGTGCGGGATCTGCTTAGAGGCATTTTGCAGTAGATCTCATTCGGGCTCTGTCAGGCGTTCATGGACGATGCTCTTGCAGCGGTCAGGCAGGGTCGGCAGAGATGCGGGGTCCGGAGTTTCTGACATAATTGAGGGGTCCACTGAGCCGCCGAATCCCAGAAGCCCAGAGGCACCCCTGCAGGGTCCAACTCGGCAACGGGAGCCTCCCACGGAAACGGCTGAGCCCCCGATTCTGGGCCATACGAGTTGGTAGAGCCGGGGACCCGAAACGGGGGAGACGGCGGCCGCTGAACAGCCGAGACGGGGGGGGGAGAAGGGCGCTGAACAGCCCATGGCCAAGGCCGACGGGTCCCCGGCAGCTCAGAAGCTCCGCAGAACCGGTGCAGGCACCCGCCGGTTCGACCACAACTCCGCGCTCTGCCTTAACAACTACCGTGCCCACCGGGGGCGCCTGGCCCGCGCCGTAGCTCCCTCCTTGGAGCAGAGCGGAGCTCATGCGGAAGGGACGCGTGCGCTTCAATCCACCGGTTTGCGAACCTGCTGCAGAGCCGATCCTCGTGAGCTCGCCACTGGAGGCCTTCCGCAGCGGACGTGGCTCTCGTCTTCCGGGTCATCGCCGACAACTTCAAGACCCAGGTCCCTGCGAAAGCCTAAGACCGCTCTCTTGAAGCAGTGGAGTGCACGAGAGAGCTTACCCCCCAAAGAAGTAGTCAATGTGTGTCAATATGCCTGCGCATAGTGCGTTTTTGCTTTTTGTACCTGGCCATGGCTTCGGCCTCTGCAATTATGAGCTCCACGGAGTCGCGTCCGCGTCCAACTCAGGCAGTCGTTTGGCGCGCTGTCATCGCCGAAACGATGTCAGACCTCCGTGCAGTTCCAGCACGGCCCGCGAACGATTGTCTTGAATTCTATTCTATTCAAAGCGGTTGAGACATCCAATCAGTCGGATTGCTTCTGACGATATCTGACGATTGCGACCTGCACTGATTTGCGCAGCCGCGCATTGTGGTTTCAAGATGGCCTGCGAAAAGTATGTAGCATTCATCCGAGAGGAAGATCCGTACGAAGCTTCGACTGCGCCTCTTCCCTCGCTCTTTGCTCTCAAGCCTGGCTGCCTGCAACCCGCGCCTCAAGCTCGTCTCGCTTGTTCGGTGGGTGCCACGGGCATCTTGCTACTGCTTCAGGTGCTCCAACCGGGATGGGAGGTTAAACAGCTTTTGGCGGGCGCATGTCAGGGCGTTATCACTCTGCAGACCATGCACACTGGCACTCGCCAACTGCAGCCTACGAACCTTCTCTCGCCTTGGGTGGGTGCCGAGCCTTGCCGGTGCGCTTGTGTGGAACGGTGACGTAGAGAGCTGTTGACTCGTGCTTTTGCTGCTTCAAAGTGGTTGAATGGCCTCGTCCTGGATTTGCTTTCGTGTTGCAGGGACGGCGTGCCGTGATTCCACAAAGATGTCCTTCGGTGGTGCCCATGCCGTGCCAGCCTTGACGGGGTTTCCCTGCAGGTACGCTGCTGCTTCACATGCCACACGCTATAGGCAGGCCGTCAACGTGCGGCCCGAAAGAATTTTGTCAGAGCCCGCTTGCTGGCGGAGAGTTGCTCCAGTGATGTTTCAACGACGCTCCGGTATCTGCAATCGGCCCTTACCAGCACTTCGACGGTGTTGTGAGTGTAATGCGGCAGTTTGCAGTTTGCAGGGGTCGCGATTCGAACTGAACTGGAGGCTCGGCGAGGTTTTTCCGCCCGGAGCATAGCATGAGCAAGCATGATCTGCATGCGGTCTTGGCCGCTTGTAGCTGCGTCTGGGGCCTCGGGAGGACTTGCTGGAGTGGTTCTTCAGCTTCTGCGAGAGTTCAGTTTTGGGGGTGAAATCTTGATTCCTCCAAACCCCCCTCTTAGCTCTCCTTTCCTTGGGGTTCTTGATCTTGAGCCTGCTCCCTGGTTCGGGAACTATCATCTGCCTTCGGTCCTCTTGGGACTCTGCAGCGAGTCGCGCAGGGAAGCTGAAGGTAGGGCTCGAATCACACGCACAAAGGTGCACTCAGCACCGGTTTTCCATGCGACCGCCAAGGTCGGATCCGTGCCGTCTATCGGCTCCTGAAAAGGGGCCCCTTACTTACTTGAGAGGTCAAGCGAGGGACCAGCACGAACGATTGAAGCTCACCTGATCGGCACAAGTTGCAGACTCTTCATTGGGCTTTGCTGTGGCCCTGTGCTGGACTTACTGCTTCTGATTCGGATTGGACTTCTGAGAGGGCTAGGGCGAGCGAATCGCCAGATCACGCGACTTTACCGAATCCTTGAATGAGCATCCGCAGCGAGCTTTCTTCTCTTCGTGAAGAGGCTCGGGCCCTACGCTCTCTGCTGGAGCGGCTTGAGGGTCGAATTCAGGAGTTGGAAGCTGCTGTGGGATTTGAGTTAGAGGAACCGAGCACCCCTCCCCGAACTCCCCCTAGAGCTCCTGAACGAAGCAGTCCGGGCCCTAGTGCGCCGCGGAGAGGCGTCTGCGTCCGGGGTTTACAGTGACGGGTTAAGCGAGCAGAATCCAGGGGCTCCAACTTCCGAGTTCAGGGTTTCGGTGGCTTGAGAAGTCGGGCGATTCCTAGCTGGTCGTCTGGCTGGAACCACTCAGGCTGCATCAGGACGTGATCGAGTCAAGCTCAGCTCAAAGCTTTACATCATTTGCCGCGACTATTCTGGCAGGCGTTTTTCGCCTCCGCTCGTGGTTTCCAGCTTTGCACGTGTAAAGGAGCTGTGCTTCAGTGCCGTGTCGCGGCACGACTGTGGGGATTCAATCTTCATAGGGTTGCCGTCTCAAGCAAAGGTCCGTCTGGCATTGTCAGCAGCGAATCTTCCTTGCCCCGATTTGAGTGGCAATGGCGGAGGGCAGTGAGGCCAGTGGTGGTGCGAGTAGGGCTCCTCCCGGACTGGGGGAGTTTTGCTTTGTGACACCAGTCAGGAATGCAAGATTGGAGCATTGCAAAGTGGACAAAGGGGGTTCAGTTGTGTCATGTCAGATTGTGGGTAGTGCACCTATGGAAAACACGTACTTGGTCGCTGTTCCTCATGCGGCCTGGCACAGGGTCGGAGCTCGGCGCTATCTGCCGTCAGATGCGCTGAGTCGGGCGGTCCCGGTCTGGAAGGTCAAGGCGTGGATAGGCATCCTACGGCCAGGATTGCCCATGCCGTGCCAGCCTTGACGGGGTTTCCCTGCAGGTACGCTGCTGCTTCACATGCCACATGCTATAGGCAGGCCGTCAACGTGCGGCCCGAAAGAATTTTGTCAGAGCCCGCTTGCTGGCGGAGAGTTGCTCCAGTGATGTTTCAACGACGCTCGCAAAGAAACTTTTTATTTTCTTAATGTTATGGGATTCTATGGGTGGGTGGGTGTTACATCCAAGCCGTATATACAACTATACTTTAAAACTGCTCGAACTGGAGCTGCTGAACCCTAAACCCTAAACCCTAAACCCTCAAGAGCAGGATAAATAGAAATTGTGTGTCTGTCGCTTCGAAATAGATTGCAAGTTTGTTCTACCTATATGAAGGGGTCCAGAGCTCAGACCTGTTCAGGAGGAGCTTCTTCTACTTCTACGAAGGTGTCCAGAGCTCAGACCTGCTCGGGAGGAGTTTGTGTTTCGTTTATGAAGGGTTTGGAAAGAGAAATGCTTGCAGAATTGTTTCGCTTATTGGGGCGTTAGGAAGGACAATCTCTGGCACAATTGTTTCGCTTATTGGGGCGTTAGGACTATCAATCTATTGCAGAATTGTTTCGCTTATTGGGGCGTTGGGAATGAAAATCTCTTGCAGAATGGTTTCGCTTATTGGGGAAAGTGGACTACCTATATGAGCTGAAAGCCCATCCAAGCCACTGGAAGCAAGTTTGTTGCACCTATATGAAGGGCGGAGACAGCTGAAAGCCTATCCAAGCCACTGGAAACGAGTTTGTTCCACCTATGGGGAGGGCGCTCAGACCTGCTCAGGAGGAATTTGTTCTACCTATCCCCTGGGCCTGCTGTGGTTGTTAACCCTTTCGCCGGCGTGCTTGCTGGGACCCCAGGGGCGGCACTAAGGCCTAGGATTGTTTCCAGGCCGAAGAGCACCCAGCAAGCAGGCGTGGGGGTCACAGTAGGGCGACAGTGCCGGCATTTTGGGTCTCTTTGCGGCTGGAGGCTGACGTGTTTCTTGCGGGAGGGTTCCCGGTTCGAACCTGGTGATCGCGCTTCTACACTTGACATGATCTGATGGAACAGCTACCAGTGGATCCTGTTTCACGCGGGGAGTGAGCGGTTACGCAAGTGTCGATGGTACAGCAGTTCGGCTTGATCGCGGTTCTCGCCTGGAGTGCTCTATGAGCTGATGGAAGCTCTGTCGGGATGGATCCCGGTTCGCGCCTGGTGTGCTCGGTTACGCAATCGGCAATGAGCTGATAGCCCTGGCGGGATGGATCCGGTTCGCGCCTGGAATGTGCGGTTATGCAAGTGACAATGAGCTGATGGAAGCTCTGTCGGGATGGATCCCGGTTCACGCCTGGTGTGCGCGGTTACGCAATCGGCAATGAGCTGATAGCCCTGGCGGGATGGATCCGGTTCGCGCCTGGAGTGCGCGGTTACGCAAGTGACAATGAGCTGATGGAAGCTGTGTCGGGATGGATCCCGGTTCGTGCCTGGAGTGCACGGTTACGCGAGCTGCAGAGACTCGAGTCGGGATGGATCCGGTGTGCGCCTGGGGTGCGCGGTTGGCCACCCGGTTCGCCTGCCCTAAGACCCTTTGTTTTTTCAGGGTTTTCTTTGTGGTTTGATCCTTAAGCCTTCGGGCCGGAGGTGATGCCACTGCTAACTAACAGGCCACGCCTTCGGGTCTCGGTCGTCCCTCCACTCCACTCCACTCCACTTTGTTCTACCTATATGAAGGGTTCCAAAGCTCCGACCTGCTCAGGAGGAATTTGTTCTACCTATATGGAGGGTTCCAGAGCTCAGACCTGCTCAGCAGGAGTTTGTTCTATCTATATGAAGGGGTCCAGAGCTCAGACCTGCTCAGGAGGAATTTGTTCTACCTATATGAAGGGTCCAGAGCTCAGACCTGCTCAGGAAGAATTTGTTCTACCTTTTTGAAGGGTCCCAGAGCTCTGACCTGCTCAGGAGGAATTTGTTCTACCTATATGAAGGGTCCATGGCTCAGACCTGTTCAGGAGGAATTTGTTCTACCTATATGAAGGGGTCCAGAGCTCAGACCTGCTCAGGAGGAATTTGTTCTACCTTTTTGAAGGGTCCCAGAGCTCTGACCTGCTCAGGAGGAATTTGTTCTACCTATATGAAGGGTTCCAAAGCTCAGACCTGCTCAGGAGGAATTTGTTCTACCTATATGAAGGGTCCAGAGCTCAGGCCTGCTTAGGAGGAATTTGTTCTACCTATATGAAGGGTCCAGAGCTCAGACCTGCTCAGCAGGAGTTTGTTCTACCTATATGAAGGGGTCCAGAGCTCAGACCTGCTCAGCAGGAATTTGTTTTACCTATATGAAGGGTCCAGAGCTCAGACCTGCTCAGGAGGAGTTTGTTGTACCTATATGAAGGGTCCAGAGCTCAGACCTGCTCAGGCGACTAATATAAGCGGGAATGAAGAGGCCCAAAGCTTGTTTCAGCCTCTTGAGAGCCTCCTGGAAATGAATTTGTTCGACTAATATATATAAGGGGGGATGAAGAGGCCCAAGGCTTGTTTCAGCCTCTTGAGAGCCTCCTGGAAATGAATGTGTTCGACTAATATAAGGGGGATGAAGAGGACACATCCGCTGGCAAAATCTGGCGGAAGTGACCTGTGGTCGAGCAAAACACCTGTAAATACCACCTGAAAACAAGGGCTAGGGATTTCACACATCTGCTGACAAAATCTGGCGGAAGTGACCTGTGGTCGAGCAAAACACCTGTAAATACCGCGTGAAAACAAGGGTTAGGGATTTCCCACATCCGCTGGCAAAATCTGGCGGAAGTGACCTGTGGTCGAGCAAAACACCTGTAAATACCGCGTGAAAACAAGGGCTAGGGATTTCACACATCTGCTGGCAAAATCTGGCGGAAGTGACCTGTGGTCTATCAAAACACCTGTAAATACCGCTTGAAAACAAGGGCTAGGGATTTCACACATTTGCTGGCAAAACCTGGCGGAAGTGACCTGTGGTCGAGCAAAACACCTGTAAATACCGCGTGGGAACAAGGGCAAGGGATTTGCCCAAAAGCTTGTTTCAGCCTTTTGAGAGCCTCCTGGAAATGAATTTGTTCGACTCTGCCAGCTTGAATGCGGGTCGTTCCGCGAAGCTTGGCTGACCACTTTACACGACGGAAACAACCCGGATCGATTTCTCTCCCTGTGCCAGCTACGTGAAAGACGGCAGAAGACCAACAAGCCTTTGCCTGCAGAAATACTACAGCATCGCAGCCCCAGAGAAGTCCTGCTTCACGACTTGGACAGCAGTCGCATTGGACCGATCTGCCTGGATGCCACAAAACTGGCATTGGGCGGGGATGTGATCACGGATGCCTGGAGTTGGGATGAGCTCTTGGATCGCAGCTTGAGCGATGGCACCGTGCACGTGCACGTGGTCTTCAATTCCGAGCAGTCCAACGGCCGACAGTCCTAGAGCTCCAAATCTGAGCCGCACGGAGAGAGAATACGAAATGTGCCCCAGGACTGCAGCAAAATGAAAGGGTCAGAGCCACGCGAACATGGTCTTCTTGAGCTTCTGCATGTTGTGCAAGGTTGCTGCAGCCAGATGAAAGGGTCAGAGCCGCCCGAACATTACTTTTTTGAGCATGTTGTGCAAAATTGTACTCCTGTCTTGCGTGTGCTGAGGCTTGGGGCAACCCCGCAGTTTCTCGGCAGTCAGCCACAGTTGAACTGAACCAATTCGGTAGACTCGTCCTCGTCATGGCTCCCTGCCAGCGATGCGGCTTTGGCATCAGAAGCGGCAGAGGCAGCGGATGGTGCTGCAATGTCGAGTGCCGAGAAGCAGAGAGAGCGGAGAAGAAAGCTCGCATTGAGCAAGAACGGGCTGCAAAAGGAGCAGGCAGGCGAGGGCCCTTGCCCAACGAGGACAGCAAGAAAGCAGCACGGCGACAGTCGCATGAGGCAAGAGCACAGGCAACGGAGGAAGGAACAGGCGGCCGGGGACCTTTGCCCGACGAGAACAGCAAAGAAGCACAGCGGCGACAGCTGCATGAAGCAAGAGCACAGGCAACGGAGGAAGGAGCCGGCGGCCGAGGTCCTTTGCCCATCGCCTCGGAGATTCAACAGCAAGGCTACCCTTTCCCAGACGAAGACACTTTAACCCAGGAGCAAGCACAGGCACAGTACTTGGCTTTTGCACGGAGCTGGAGTAGATTCGGCCTTTCCCGTGTGTGCGAGAAGTGCCAGACCTTGACACCAGCGAGGCATTGCAAAAGAGGCAAAGGCACCGAGCAGCTACTGTGCAGGAACTGCCGCGAGAATCGCACAAAGGTGGTCTTGCCAACTCCAGCGCCCATCCCAGAAGCATTGCAACGACTGCGACCCATCGAGCAACATCTCCTCGCCATGGCCCGCATCTCGCAGGTCCTGCTGGACAAGCTCCCATCAGGGGGCCCCAGCGCACAATGGGGCCGCATGTACGCCGTTCTCATGCAAGAACCCTTCATCTGCGGAGTCCTCGAGGGCGCAAGCTTGCGGCAGCCGTCGGGTATATGCAGCCTTGCGGGACATTCCTGGCACGCAGCCTTACCTGTACGCCAAGAAAGGGGTGGCCCTGAACATGTATGAGCAGCTTGGCATTCCCAGCTTCTTTATGACACTCTCCTGCCACGCGCGGCAACCTGCCATGCTCCTCGCGGCTATCTCCGGGCGGCTGCTGCGGCTGCATCCCGAACGGCCGCAAGGAGAGTTGGAGCACCACGCTGCCGAGATCCTGCACCTCTACCAGAACGACAAGAACTTCAAGTGGGATGGGCTCTCGCCCAACCAGCTGTGCAACCAGCAGCCGGCGGTGGTAGCCCAACAGTTCATGCACCAGCTGTCCCAGCTGATGTGGTGGCTGCAGTCCGGCACACATGCACGAAAGTTCCATTTAGACGAAGACGGTGACCCGCAAGATGAGGTCAAGGAGAGCGACGGCGAGGACGCGGAAGACGATGCCCAGGCCCCGGCCCCGGACTCCGCAGGCCTGCACCACCGCATGCACAAGCAAAGGCCGCCTTCTAAAGTTTTGGATTACATCATTCGCATAGAATGGCAAAAGAGGGGCTACCCCCACGCTCACATATTGCTGTGGATCGAAGAGTGGGCGAAAGCCAAGAAGCAGTCAGATGAGCCGGCGCCCGACAACGGCGAGGCCACGGTCCCAGACTGGTCGGACGAGGAAGCCATGGAGAGTTTCATTCCCAAGTCTGCGGAAGATCTCAGCGACAAGCACATCACCACCAAGTCTCCGAACTCGTGGCGCCAATCCCAGCGTGTAGCAGCCCGAGAGAGAGGTGAACGCAAAGCTCGCCGCAGAAGTGGTGCACAACCACACGCCATATTGCGGCATGTACACACAAGGCAGTTGTCGATCTGGGTTTCCACACGACCCGGAGCCGCGGACCCGACGACGAACGTCTCAGGAGCAGTACGCCAAAAGCCGCTGGAAAAGCAGCCTTGCCGTGAGAAGAGTCAAGGGGGACAGCATGATGGGCCAGTACAACATACGAATACTGAGGAGGTGGAGGGCAAGCATGGACTTGCAGGTCATTTTCGAACTCACAAGCGCCAGCCGCTACATATTGGGCTACACTTTCAAATCGGAGGAGGATCGCGACGCGCAGCGTCGCATGGAGAACATCCTGGCCGACCTGACGTCCAGCACTGCGGGCGAGGGCCTGGACAATCAGAAGGTCTACAAAGCAGCGCACGCAGCGTTGCAAGGCAAGACCACTTCCACCTTCGAGGCATGCCACCTGCTACTGGGTTACCCGATCATCGAGTTCTCCAGAGACAACGTTTGGGTGCAAGTAGGACCTCCGGACACCTGGACCGTGTGGGTGCCAAAGCACGAGGAAAAGGTGGCCTTGAAGCAGCCTGACCATTACTACAGCAAGAAGGTCCACCGAAGCTGCGACCTGCCTGCCGCTCATCACTGGTACCGTGAAATGCAGACGAGATTCGGCGACCAAGAAACAGCCTTGCCGGTGGAAGGTGGCGAACCGATTTCCTGTCGGTTCATGGACGTCACCTTCCTGGACTTTTGTGCGGCTTTCAGGTACATAGGCGTCCAAGAGCCACAACCTCGCAAGAAGCCTGCGATCGTTGGCTACCAGAACTTCAACCCGGACGAGGAGTCGGAAGCCTTCTACTACTCCAAGTTGCTGCTGCATCTAGTCTGGAAGGAGCCAGGCGATTGGCTGGTGGAGCAAGACGCAGGAAGCCACGCTGCAGCATTCCATCGCGTCGCCCGAGACGTGAACGGCCACCCGGATTTCCTTCGGTCCAAATGCTTCCCTCAGCTGGACGGGACAGTGAACGCCGCTCGACAGCTGCAGGCCGTGCAGGCCACAATGTATATGAAGGCACATGCATCGGCACAGTGTCGGGACGGATGGTTCAACAGCAAGATCGCCGAAGAGAATTACAAAGACTCCTTGCAAGTTTTGGAGGCACTGAGAGAGCAGCATGGAGAAGATATCGATTTCCTTGCCCCAGACACCCTGGCCACGGGGCCTGCCAGCAACGCCTTCGCGCCGGTTGAAGAAGGCGAGGAATCTTTCCAGAAGCTCGCGATCGAGAACCCCAGTCCAGAGACCATGCACCAGAGAGAAGCGATGAACTACATCATCAGCACGATCCTGAAGCCCCCCGATGCAAAGGACGGCCAGACTAGCCAGCGCCTTCACATGCTTCTTCACGGGCCGGGAGGCTGCGGAAAGTCCGTGGTGGTGCGTGCAGCAGCTCATGTCTTGCGGCAAAGCAAGAAGGGATGCATCATCGCGGCGCCCACGGGCGTGGCAGCTCGGCATCACCCTCCATCAGTGCTGTTTATTGCCGGTTGTCAACCAAAGCTATGGCAAAGCCTGCGACATGCCGCAGCCGGACCCCAGACCCCCGGGAGGATCCAAAAAGTAGATCCCTTAATGGGGGTTCCTATAAAGTACCCTTAGTAGTATAGGGCCCCAAATTGGGGGATCTACTTTCTAGATCCTCCGGGGGGTCTGGGACGGCCAGAAGTTGGCCACTCTGAGGGAGATCTGGTCGAAGGTCACCGTACTTTTTGTCGATGAAATCAGCTCCGTCTCTTCGTGGATGCTGCAGCGCTTGGATCAACATCTGCGACTTGCAAAAGACTTACAGCTTCGGAGGACTGCACGTCGTCTTTGCTGGCGACCTGTACCAGTTGCCTCCACCGAACGGGCTGCCGGTCTTCGAGAGCCAGTTGTGGCTGCTCTTCCAGCTCTGCGAGCTCGAAGGAAACCAGCGTGCTGCGCGAGATCCCGCTTGGGCCGCTCTGCTGGCACGGGTTCGGGTGGGAGAGTGCACCGAGGCAGACATCCAGGTGCTCCGGAACATGGTGATCAAGAAAGGCAGCAGCAAGCGGCCCGCCCCCAAAGCTGTGAACCTGTACGCCACTCGACAAGCAGTCGCCGAAAGCAACCAGCGCTACAAAGAGGAGCATATTATGAGGGAAGGTGTGCAGCTGCACGACTGCCCGGCAGTCGACACCAATGTGAAAACCGGCGCCCTGCTAGCTACGGAAGATGTTTGGGCCGAGCCTGAAAACACAGGTGGCCTGGTGAGCCTGCTGCAGGTGGCTGTTGGGCTGCGCGTCATGCTCAGGTACAACATCGACGTGCCCGATGGCTTGGTCAACGGTGCGTGCGGCATTGTGGAGCACATCGACACCGAAGCAAGCGGCGGGGAGGTCGAGAAGATCTGGGTTGCTTTCGAAAAGAATGCCGGAGCCATTTGGAAGAGAGAACATGGAACCCCTTCGGTTGCAATTTCGCGGCGCGCGGCCACTTTCCTGGACAAAGATGGCAAGAGGGCATCGCGGCGTCAGTTCCCCATCGTTCTCGCCAAAGCCATGACGATCCACAAAAGCCAGGCAGCCACCTGTCACGAAGGCATCCACGCCCGCCTCGACCGCACCATCTTTGCAGAAGGTCAAGCCTACGTCGCCCTGAGCCGCTGCCCCGAACAAGCGCTTTGCAGCTTGGAGCATTTCAACCCCAAGGCACTGCGGTTCAACGTCCACGCAGAGTGGGCTTTGACCAAGCTGAAGGTGCAGCAAGCCGAACGTGACGGCCCGCTGGTGTGGAAAGCTTTGTTCATGCCGCAGCAGACCAAGGATTTCTACGAGCGCCGCCTGGCTGAGTTGGGGAAGCCCGATTGGGCTCGTTTCCAGCCAGACTCGAACGAAGGCATCGACCGGCCCTGGTGTTGCCCGGACTGCGGAACGGAGGCTCCAAACACCAAGCTCGCCGTCAAGCAACACCGACAAAAGTGCCCAGCCAAACCCAAGCCCAAGTCCCAGCCGAAGAACAAATCCAAGGCAAAGGCCTTCGGCGCTTCAACATCAAGCAAAGCAAAGGCCAAGATCAGGCCCGAGATGTCCAAGCTGGTGGGGACTAAGCGAAATGCTGACACTGGCAGCCGCTGTGCCCCTGCTTCGAAGCGGGCAAAGACACAGAGCCGCTCCAGCAGCGCACCTTCCATGGCCGCCTGCTCAACTTCCACAACCAAGCCACCAAGGACCGACCTCCAAGATGCTTGCGCCAAGCCTGCCAGAACAGAGACAAGCCGACGAGCTGAGACACAGGACTCGCCTGCCATTTATTTTGAATCCCAGGTGGAGCTGCGGTGCGGCATCCATGCTTTGAACCACGTCTTCGGTGGCCCATACTTTGACGTTGCAGCAATGGAGCATGCAGTCGCATCGTTTCTCGAGGAGAACTGGGAAGTCGGGGACGAGCAGCAAGCTCACATGGGGCCTGGCGGCGACAACTCCATCGAGGTGCTGAT
The DNA here is from genome assembly GCA_905221615.1 of Symbiodinium sp. CCMP2592. Lineage (NCBI taxonomy): Eukaryota > Dinophyceae > Suessiales > Symbiodiniaceae > Symbiodinium > Symbiodinium sp. CCMP2592. The sequence continues at coordinate 15,909 of CAJNDT010003214.1, forward strand.
CATGGCCGTGCGGACGAGGTCCATGGAGCTTTTCGAGCGTCTATGCTGGCACATGGAAGATCGCCGAGCCCTGGAACCCGAAGACCTTCACAACTGCATCGGGGCGATTCAGAACCATGGCGGCCAGCACTGGACTGCATTGCGGCGTTGGAACGGACGCATTTGGTGCCTAGATTCCCTTTGCCGGGCTCCACATGTGTTGTCGGACGTCGAGCTGGCAGCTTCCGTGAGGGAGCACCCGACCTTTGCAATTCGCTTGATCTAAGGTCGCAACTAGGCCGGCAGTGTACAGTGCGCAGCCTGGTACAAACTCTAGCTGAGCCAAAGGCCGCGAACAATTGCACAGGTTCACGGCCAAGGCAACGGCAACCACGGAAGAAAAGAGCTGCATGTGTGCTTCCAGGAAGGCGAATCGAAAAGCTTCTTTCTGTACATGTGTTACCTTCAGTCAGGAGGTTGCCAAATTGCCTGTGCGCTCGGGTTGATGCACTGACATTTGGGCTCAGCTGGTAGCTGTCGCAGATAGCTTCCTATGCTATGCGGCGATCCTCCCGTTTCCTTTCCAGTATGCGTGGACCTTACATGCTGCAAGTCTTAGCATGATAAGTGCTGAACTGTCTGAACATTGATTTCCATCGCAAGAACTGCTGAGGCCTAAGCAGCTCCAGATCAAGCTCGGCGACTGTCCGAATCTGAGCGACTGCCTTTCTGGAATATGCTTTGGCCCGTGCATAGAGAAGGCACTGCAAATCTGGGCGATCAAAGATCTGGGCCTTGCCAAAGGTTTCTCCAAAACCCCTATATATGTTTCTTTTTACAGCAAACCTTTTCCAAACCCGCTCCAGGTCAAACCTAACATACGGCCCTGTCAAAACCCGCTCCTGGCGAAAACCAGCAAACTTCCAACAACAACTACCCAGCCCACAGCCCAGAACAAACCAGCCCAATTCCAAGCCAATATCCAAGCAAAGCAACCCAGCCTCAGCCTCCCCACGCAACCCCCAGCCACGGCCAGCGAACAGCGGGCCCCAGCTTGCAGCCAGTCCGGCCCAACCCCAGCCCCACCAACCCCAGCCCCAAACAGCCCCAGCTGGAGCCCCACCAGCTCCAGCCAGCCCCGCACCCCAAAGAGCCACAGCCCAGAAAACAAAAACAAAAGCAATACCTCCCCAAACCCAGCAAAACCCCCCAAAACTCCGGACCACCAGAACAAACCAGCCCAATTCCAAGCACTTCAACCCAGCCTCAGCCCTCCCCCTCAGCCAGAGCCCCCTGGCCCCTGGCAGCCCCAGTTTACAAGCCCGGACCCCAGAACACAAAAGCAAAAGCGAAAACCCGGCAAAACCCCCCAAAACCCCCCAAAACCAGGCAAAACCCCCCAAAACTCCGGACCCAAACCCTATACAATTTTGAAGACGAAAGGTCTAAGCAGGGAAGCGGCAACGGACCACCATGAACCCTCGCAAGCGGCACTAGAGATTTTCCGCACAAGACATTAACGTCTGCTTCTGCTGATCATGGCAAACTATCTCCTGAGCTTCTGCCGTGTATGGCAAACTATCTCGTGAGCTTCTGCCGATCATGACAAACTGTACGTCAAGGCTTCTGCCGATCACGGCAGACATCAGCTGCGGAAGCATACAAGCCTTCGCACACATGCAAAAGTCATCAGCATTCACACTCCTCCTTACCATTGACCTCCAGTCAAATGGTACCTCTAAGAGGCGTGTGTGCGTTTGTCCTCTAGACATTCCTTAATTATCTCGGGAAAATCCCACATCATAGTTCACTTCGGCTTCCACGCTTCTATGAACATGGATATGCGTGAACGGTTGTTCACGTCTGACCACGTGATTTTTGCCCGTCCCGACAAGTCCTGCGATCTCCACAAGTATAATACGAACTTCATTTGTTTGATAGTCGGAAGAACGCGGTGATCTGCTCCCTCATGAAGCTGTAGCCTTTTCGCAAGACGAATTACCAAGTCACCCTTCAAGCCAGTCACCGCAAGCATCTCATAGCGCAATCCTTGATTTGATTTGATGTTGTGACGCCAGGATGCCGTATCCTACACGCCATGGTGGCACAAGCTACGCGGAGACCGAGTCCGCAAATCGCAGTCCAGCCGCAGCGGACACAGCAATGACACGTTCCTCCCAACGCTGAGCAGCCTCAGCACGCCTCAGAAAAGATGACCTCAAGGAACCTTGAAGACGCTGAGCAAGACACTCGGTGACCGCAGCATCGATGGTGTCGTTATACTGCTGCTGCATCGCTGGAGCAAGATCAGACCATGGACGCCATCGACGGGGTCGCTTACCATGGCTCGGAACCCAATGCAAGTGAACGTCAGTACCATCCTGTTGCAAACATCTGCGGAGGGAACGAATGCAGCGAATGAGACACGGAAGCTCATTGCCCTGGCCCTCCACAGCAAGGATGGCGGCCTCGCAATCAACAAGAACATGTATAGCCACTAATCGGCGACGTCGGGCAGACACAAGCAGACTCAAGAGGAGCCACAGCGCAAAGATCTCAGCTTTATAATTGGACTGGTCTTCGCCAGGGACAGCACATGCTTTTATGAAACTGAGCTGGGGCAGGAAGATCCCCGAGGCAGCAACCAAGTCCTTGGCACCACCATCAGTGGCAGCTACTATCGATCCTGTAAGAACAGGGAGCGCCGTACACCACTCAGCAACAAGTGCGGACATGTCAGGCGTGGCAGGAGCAGGTGGGATCTCTTCGCCCTCCATCGCGAACAAGCGCTCCTGGATTCTAGTAGCCGGAGCAAGCATACCATCCCTCAAATCACGCGTAACTGGACAATGAAAGGTCAAGTGCACTCGACTGGGTTTGTTCAGACCGCACAAACATTGCGGAGGCTGCTGAGCTGCCCAAGGCCCGAAGCGCGGGCCGAAGTGCCAGACCGATCCACCGGTAGCCAAGGCCGCCCGCTTGAGGGGTACGGGTGGGTTTTTGGACCAAATTGCAACATGACCAGCCGCTCGAATAAAGGCACCAGCTGCAGGCGCAGGCAGATCAGCCCCCTGAGCTAGGTTCGGCCCTTGACGGTGCAAAGACTTAACGACCCGACCACAGCGCGAAAGATATCTGCGACGATAATGCAAGAGGAGCCATTCCTTCAAGACCTGCAGGCTATAGAAGCCCATGCGGTATTCTCGCATTCTGAGGGCATTATCCCTGCGATAAATGACACCACCATTCCCCGAGACAGTCCAACCCAGGCGTTGCAGAACCTTGGTAGCCAGCGGCAGAACACGGAACCAGGGGGCGCATGCCTCAGACAGCGGCAGGAGCTCCAACCACGGTGGAGGGCTGCAATGAAGACGATGCGCCTGTTGGAGCAGAGCCCAATCAGCACAGAAGCTCGGCTCGGTCAACCAACCACATGCTTCATGGACTAAGCACGGCGGAGCCTCGAATGTGAGATTTTTGCCAAAGGAAGCCTTCACACCACTAGTTACGCTAGCCAGCTCGTCAGCAGATGGCCTTGCAAAGCCAGCAGCCCAGGTGAACTGGGAGTAACACAGCGATCGCAGGTGGAAGATCACCAAACGCGGATGCACCACTGCGGCAGGGATGAATTTCATCCGAGCCTTGAGTTTGTCAACCGTGAAGTGTAGAAGCCGCCGCGGTGCACGAGGATTCAAAGGATGACAAACCCCAAGCAGAGACAGATTCTCCTCTCTGGGATACCCCAAGTTATCAGCAAGACCCTGACATCGATCGTCCCCGATCACAGCCGATTTAGTCGAGTCACAGCTAAATTCAAAGGCCGCATCAAAAGCCCTGGACCGCTGACAGGCATCCGCAAGGGGCTGCAAGTCCATAACGGTACCCCGCATTTGCGAAACGTCAGGTTTCAGGATAAGGGTTCGGTCATCTTGGTAAGCCAACGAGGAAACTCGCGCGGACGAGACCGTGAGCTGCCAAATGTGCATGATCGCAGCGGCAATCACGGGAGACATCGGGCAGCCTTGTACCAGTCCTCGCGTGGCCAATATCCACTGTGATGAACACTGCCCTCGAAAGGAGAGGAGCCGAAACTGGCGCGAATAGAAGCTCTTGAGGAGAGCGACCACCTGCACAGGCATGCCCAGTCTTTCCAGCACAAGCGCCGCCAAGGGGAAATGGATCGTGTCATAATACTTCTGGAGATCCTCCTGAATGAAGGCTTTTGATCCAGAACGGATGGCCGCGGATACGATGCGATGCGCATCGGCTGTTGATCTACTAGGCAATCCACCACAATCACCGGGGATCATCCAGGACGTGGCCCAAGACCGGATGCCACGTATAATCAATCTGGCGCCACATCTCCAGCATACATCCGTGAGGCCGATAGGACGAAAGCCCCCAGTATGTTTGGCGACTAAAGCGATACGGCTGTATCTCCAGGACTCGGGGATTTGACTGGTGGCCAGAATAACACCCCACAGTTTCGCAAACGCGTGCCACCAAACTGGAGGCATGAGCAGGAGCTGAGAAGCTAGAAGGCCGTTGGGCCCAGCGCCCTTTTGACGCATTACCCGCATAGATCGTTGAAGCGCATCGGGAGTCAAGTCAAAATCACAGACAGCAGGAGAGGCTAACGGCACGCGCTCGAGCAACTCTTCAACCCGGGAGGCCAAGGCAGGGAGTGTAGGCGAAGAAGTCCAAAGCCGATGCCATTTCTCATACTCGGTCTGAAGCACAGAGGAGGGATGGACGGAGCGGTCGACAACCGCCTGCAGGGAAGGCTGAGGTAAGTTACGAGCCAAATGGAGCTCGGCGCGATTCTTAATCCAGGTCCTCTGTTGGGGCACAGAGGCCTGCATTTTGCCCTTCCAAGAGGCGATCCGCGCGTCCTGAAGGCCACGTGTCTCGGCATCCACACACTGCCGAACACAAGCGAGAGCTTCCTGAGGATGGAGATGGCATCTGTCGAGCTCTGCAAAAGGAGGAAAGTGAGGAGTGAGTTCCCGCAGATCGCGACGAATGTGGCGCAGGAGAGAAGGATCGCCCCCACGAAGAACGAGGTGCTGCAAGCGACGCTGCAGGCGTCGTGCACGACGCAGCGCAAGCGGTTCCAAGGACGTACAAGCTTTGTGCATAACACGAGCATGCACGCGGGGCTGCCACGGCAGATGACGAGTAGCAGCGGCCGCGTCGATGTCAGTAAGCGCCTGTTCAGCAAACGAACTCAAAACCTTCCACATACTTTCAACACCATCAGAAGAGGCAAACTGAGTCTCAAAAGAAGGCGTGTCGAAACGGATGTCTTCGGGTGTGAAGTGGACCTGTGCAGGCCAGCTACGTGCAACGGTAACATCACCGGAATCCATGAAAGGCATATCATACCACACTCCAAGATGATCGGCGACAGCCTCGAAAGTGGAGGCGGCATCAGCATGCAAGCCACGACTACTCAGGGCATAATCAATGACACGCATCCGTCCGGGTCCAGTGGGGACCGGTGGAGTCACGCGACAATCGTCGAGTTCGGAGGCAAGGCCCGCAGCGAGCAGAGGAGACACCGGCTGCTCGGAAGTCTGAAACTGAAAATCACCGAGGATAACAAAGTCCAAGCCGGAGGGAGCGATTTCTTGCAAAGTGGCCTCAAGCAGGGCCCCAGTGGAAGGAGAATCATTAGGAAAGCCATAGAAGCTCACCAAGGCGATCTTATAGAAACGAGAATCACGATTAATCTCGAGCACAGCTCCCGTACAGCGGTTCGCATGAAGACTAAGAGCAAATGCTTGAAGCGGCAGCCTGGACAGAAGAGCAGTCCGGCAAAGCCCCTCCTGTTCAGCACCAACACACGCGTGGAAGCCTTGCTGCTTCCAGAACTGTACAAAGCGAAGGCTGGAAGAGGTATTTAAATCAACCTCTTGAAGTGCAATTACGTCAAGGGACTGCTGTCTGATGACATCAAGAATTGGTGCACAGTAGGCGCCACCGCCTCTGCCGGTGTTCATCGTGCCTAATCGGATGAATGCAGAGGAGCAGCCGGTTGCACATTGGAGTCCTGGCCAGCAGGCTCACAAGGGGAAATAAGCGGCTCAGCAGACGGTGCCCGCCGGCATCGAGCAAGCAGCGCAGTAAAATCCGCAGCCTCAAAGCCATCAACACTCACATCAGCGATGGCGTCCAAAGCCTTAAGACGTTGTTGCAGAACCTGTCTGCGCAAGGAATTGTCCCGAAATTGACATGTGCTGCGGGTCTGGTGCTTGGTAGCCTCTGCCTTGCCCTTGAAGCAGCAGAAGCAACGCTGACACCGCCAAGCATGAGAGACAACCAAGCGATTTCCGTGGCAAGCCATTCGCCTCGGCCACAGAAAGGATTCTGTACCCGGAATGGACGCGACTTGTCCATTCGAGTTGAGCGAAGTGATGCGCCGTCTTTGTCGCATAATGGGCCGTTGTTCGCAACGACCGCGAATCCGCTTGTTCCATGCCTGCAGGCTGGTCTTGCGGTGCCGTGCCAATCGGTGTTTACGAATGGATTCTGTTCTCAAGTTCTGGTGTGCACGTGACCATGCCTGCTGAGCGAATCCCTCGGGACACAGAGGGCACTTCCAGCCAAGGACGTCGTTCGTGAGAGCATCCGGATGAACAGTCCTTAGTGCGGGGGTGCGTGCCTGGCGTCCCACCTGATTCAGCCCCGGCAGCCCCTGGTGGCGACGGGCATTGTGATAATAACGTGTTTGAGAAACCTTCTTTCGGGTTCCCGTGACAGCAAAAACGCATCCTGGCACATCACACTTCCAAGTCCTGAGGCCAGAACGGGGGATATGTCCACGGGTTGAACGGGGTGGATCGTCCGGAACAGCCTCGTCAGCAGTAGCCTCGAGCGTCGAGGAGGCACCTCGGCCTCCACATGCACTGGCCAGTGACTTCCACGGACGCTGTTTGCATCGAAGACGACGCCTTGACATTGAAGTGGCAAGATCACGCGCCTGAGCAACAAACCCAGCATGTCCAGAGGCAGACGAATCAGTGCGGAGCATACGGGTGTCAGCGGCTGTGGGCCAAGCTCGGTGCGATCGCACAGCATCGTCGGGGCCCAAGGCTGAGCCGTCACAGGAGGCAAAGTCCTCAAGTCGTGGCAAGGGGAGGGACCTAGAACCAGAAGAAACAGGGTTCAAGAGGGGATCAGTAGTGTCACACGGGGTGCTAATGCGAGGCCTCTTGGGTTCAGTCGCGGCCGAAGCCGAAGCCGAGCCAACACACGAGGCGAAGTCTTCAAGTCGTGGCAAAAGGCGGGACCTAGAACCACAAGAATCGGGGCCCAGTGGGGGACCTGCCGTGCCACTGGGGGTGCTAATGCAAATCCCTTTATGCGAAGGTGCGACTGGCGAGGCAGATGACCCAGCATGCGATGCAAGTTCAACAAGTCGCGGGCCGCGTCTGGTCACTGTAGATCCGGAGGCTTGCGATGCAAAATCTTCGAGCTTGAGAGGGCCTTCAGTTCGCGTGGACTTCATACCTCTCCCTCCACCAGAATCTCGAGATGCATCCCGACCGCCAGCATGGGCCGTGGCCCAGAAAGCAAGTTGATCCTGGATATCACCGGCCAAGTACTCATAATGCTGCACCTCGCGATCGAAATACAGACAAATGGCCTTCTCTGTACCGCCATGCTCAAACAAAGTGACCTGACCCAAATTGTCTAAGACCAACACATTGCGTTGGAGAGCATGGGCCATAGCAGCTAACTCCAAGTAGCAGCCCCAAACGCCAGCCATTTTGATATCCGCGATATAATCCTCGAAACTGCCATTCCAGTTCCCGTTGGCCTCACGCGATACAACGCCGGCTTTGAGGCCGTCCCAGAGGCTTTGGTATTCCTCCAAATGGCGCGTGTACCAAGCGACAATAAATGCCCTGAGTGACCGGCCACTCGCATTCTTGCTCGGATCAAGAACTTTCAATGCATCGGCAATGGCCAGGAATAAGCAATCTCCTTTGCCCGTGTTTTGAACGCGCTGGGCTCCTTCAGGTAGCCATGGTGATTTGACTTTGGACTGTGGGGGTGCGCTCTCTGTTTTGGCTTTCTTGGCAGCTTCCACGGCATTGGCGCCATCTTGACCCGTCATCGGTGCATCACCTTGTCCATCGGCCTGTCTCACCTGTGATCCGCGCTTGTCCTTGCGCAGTGGCTTAACCACAGGAATGTATGACACGGCATGTTCCGATCGCAAGCCATGACCATTGTTGTCCTGGCGTCGACGTCGGGCTTCTTTGATAACCACCAATTCATGTTCTTTACCTGCCCCATCCGCCACAGTGGGCTGATATAGCTCCGTCAAAGAAGGAGGAATGCCTTTGATGACCCAATGCGCCGTTGCTCCACGATGCAACTTTTGCAGAACTTCGACGTCACGGAATCCCAAGGTTTGCAGAACGTCACAAACCATATCCCCCGTCCACATGTGAGGAGTGTTTGTGACTCGCCAAGTGGATGGTCGGTCCTTCAGGCGCCGATCATTGGCGTGCACCCGCGTACCTAGCTGCATACGTCCAAGCACGAGCCCTGTGTCACCAAGACGGGCAACCCTAGAAGCGTAAGCTTGCCACC
>CAJNDT010003215.1:0-24475 GCA_905221615.1 Symbiodinium sp. CCMP2592
AAAACGGGGGCACGCGCTGCGTTATAGGGTTTACGGCTTGTTTGCGAAGGGCTTGCGCGTGAGCCGTGGCCGCCAGCACCACCCCACCATCAACAGCCCCCAACCCCTTTCCGCACACGCCAGGCCCCCCCCCCCCCCACCCCTATCAGACCATACCATTGGGGGGGGGGGGGGGCTGGGAACGCCAGACGCCTGACCATATATAGATGATATGGGATCTTTTCTATTCGTTCTTTTCGTCTAGAATCTTCTATCGTGATTCTTTGTATTCGGGGCGGGGAAGAAAATTAATTATATTCTTTTTCCTACAGGATTTTCTAATTTTAATTTGGTTGCGACATAAATATTTGGAAGAGGGAAATTTTTAAATTTTAATTTTTTCGGAGGAGGGGGACGTCAAATATATAATAGAATATGAGAATCTAATTGAATTCCCGAAAGTATCGCGAAAAGTTCTTTAATACGGAGCCTCTTAGATAAATATAAAGATGAGAGATATAGAAATAAATTCATAGATGATATATAATAATACTTCAATTCTATAATTCTTTGATTTATTTACTTGATTCTATGATATTATAAATCTGAATGATTTCGTTAATTTACTTAATTGATTCTATAATATAGGTGATTTCTTTAATTTATTTACTTGACTCTATGATATTTGACTCTATGACTTACTTATTTGAATATATGATATTTGATTCTATGATTGATTCTATAACTATATGACTTTGTTTTTGTATCTCGATATTTAATCTCTCTTCTAAAAGCAGCGCGGCACCGTCGTCGTCATCGATCGGGAATGCAATCTTTCGTAGGGATTGATTAGGTCGAGCGCCCAAACGCTAGGAAAAGATATATATTTTATGGTGCTCGTATAATGCTTCGCAGGGATTGGCCTGGTTGAGTGCCCGAACGCCAAATAAAATAATATATTTTAGGCGCCGCGTGCAACCTTTCATAGGGATTGGTTTGGTCGAGCGCCCAAACCCTAGGTAAAGTTGCTCATTTTAGGTGCGCGACGCAATCCTTCATAGGGATTGATCCGGACGAGCGCCCAAACACTAGATAAAGCTATATATTTCTTTTAATTTAATAGGCACGCGACGCAATCCTTCACAGGGATTGGCCTGGTCGAGCGCCCAAACGCTAGGAAAAGATTCTATTTCGCGATGCCCGTGCAACCTTTCCCAGGGATTGACTTGAACGAGCGTTCAATTGCTAGGAAAAATTGCAGATTTTACGGTCGACGCAGAATCCTTCCCAGGGATTGGCCTGAACGAGCGTCCAAACGCTCGGTAAAGATATATAATTTGCGGTCGACTTGCACCCCTTCACAGGGATTGGCCTGGCCGAGTGTCTAAACGCTAGGTAAAGCTGCTCATTTTACGGTCGACGCGCAATCCTTCTCAGGGATTGCCTTGGTCGAACGTCCAAATGCGTAACGAGATTGATCTGGTCGAGCGCCCAAACGCCAGATAAAGTTGCTTATTTTGCGGTCGACGCGCAATCCTTCGTAGGGATTGGCTTGAACGAGCGTCCAAATGCTAGGTAAAGTTACATATTTTACGGTCGACGTGCAACCCTTCTTAGGGATTGGCTTGGTCGAACGTCCAAATTCTGGGTAAAATTGCATATTTTATGATCGATGTGCAAGTCTTCCCAGGGATTGGCTTGGTCGAGCGTCCAAATACTAGATAAAAATTAGTGATTTTACGGTCGACGCGCAACCCTTCACAGGGATTGGCTTGGTCGAGCGTCCGAATGTTAGAAAAAGATATATATTTTACGGTCGACGAGCAACCCTTTATAGGGATTGAATTGAACGAGCGTCTAAATGCTAGATAAAGTTGTATATTTTACGCTCGACGCATAACCTTTCTCAGGGATTGGCCTGGTCGAGCGTCCAAACGCTAGGAAAAATTGCAGATTTTACGATCGACGCAGAATCCTTCCCAGGGATTGGCCTGAACGAGCGTCCAAATGCTCGATAAAGATATATAATTTGCGGTCGACTCGCACCCCTTCATAGGGATTGGCCTGGCCGAGTGTCTAAACGCTAGGTAAAGCTGCTCATTTTACGGTCGACACGCAACCCTTCGCAGGGATTGGCTTGGTCGAGTGTCCAAATACTAGGTAAAGTTGCATATTTTGCGGTCGACGAGCAACCTTTCATAGGGATTGGTTTGAACGAGCGTCCAAATGCTAGGTAAAGTTACATATTTTACGGTCGACGCGCAATCCTTCTTAGGGATTGGCTTGGTCGAGCGTCCAAACGCTGGGTAAAGTTGCTTATTTTGTGATCGACGTGCAACCCTTCCCAGGGATTGGCTTGGATAAGCGTCCAAATGCTAGAAAAAGATATATATTTTACGGTCGACGTGCAATCCTTCACAGGGATTGGCTTGGTCGAGCGTCCAAATGCTAATATATATATATATATATATATATATATATATTTATATATTTATTTATTTATTTATTTATTTATTTATTTATTTATTTATATTTATATTTATATTTATATTTATATTTATTTATATATATAGATAGATATATAAAAAAATATGATCTTCTATATATATATATGAGTATCTAGATCTATTCTTCGTCTTCAAATAGACCGCAGCTTTGACGACGCGTTGTATGCACGCCCTCTTACGATAGCGCAACGCGCCGCTACCTGGTCGATGACTTCTGCAGATTCGGAATTTCTTTATGATTTGCAGAGGTTTTCTTATCGTATATATTTGAATCGCAGGCTTTGCTCGAGAGTCAAATCATATTGCAATATCTTGTTATAGTTAGGATATTCCTTTGCCTGCCTCGATATTGATATACAGGCTTTGCTCGAGAATAAAGATACGTTGCAGCATCTTACCATAGTTAGGAGATAATCCTTTGCCTGCCTCGATATTGACTTGGGAAAAGGCCGACCTGGATATTATCTATATCTTATGGCTATGGCTTTGTCGTCGCAGCAGCTGGATGGCCTACGAGAGGGCTTTGATGAGCACGGTGAAACCTGGCTCCGTGCGGAGCTTCGGGGACTGATTGGGAGGCAGTTGGGCGGGCTTGTTGCCGCTGCGGGCGTGCCATAGCGCTCACCCGGGAGCAGTCAGAGCAAGCAGGAATTGGTATATGCTCTATTATAGTGTATTGTCGAGGATTACAGTGTATTATCGAGGAGAAGGCTTCATGGGGAATCCATATCGTTGATTATTATCTATATTAGTTTGTCTTGCAGTACGGCGTCAGTGTCGTGGCCAAGCTAGATCTTTGGTGCTTTCTAGTGAAGTTGCTATTGTCAGGTTGACGCTGCTGTTGTATCGGATGTGCCGAGCACGGCGAAGCCTGGCTCCACGACGATCTCGGGAAGCAGAATAAAACGTTGCCTTCCATTGCTGGACTCCCGGCACCACGAGTCGCGCAGCAGCTCAGCGAGGGGGACCCGTTTGTGATATAGGATTTATCTTAAATCCGTAATAATCTTTTGAGAGACCCGTGTTCTGATTAGCGCTTCGGAATACTTGTCAGTTGCTGCCAGGATTCTTCTTCCGTGATAGTATACCTTGGATTGGTATATAGAGTATAATCGACGTCTAGGGCTGCCGATGATTATCTGCAGCTGTAATCAATCTTTCTCCAGGAGGCTCTGGACCATCGTGATGCGTACATTAGTCATGCTAGGCCCTTACGGATTTCCCGGTGTGGGTGGACACGAAATAAGGACTCCATAAGTCCGTTGCAATCCCCTGGAGCCTGGAGGTTCAACTAATAATCATGCATTGGATTCACGAAGATTCCTGATTTTATGTCCTTACCTCTTCTTTCCTTTTCTTGAAATGACCTCTCCCGACACCTCGCCAGACTGCCTTTCCTGCACTGAAAATATCACGGGTCGGAAAAGGCGCCACGCAAAGATGAGGACTATCTATTGGCAAGCTGAATATCCCGATCAAACTCTCCTGAAATCTTATCTAGAGCCTATATCCTGCACTTATAACGAAGTCAAGCCCTAAATCCTAGAACCTAGACCTCGACGCCTACCGATCGAATCTCCACCGTCTCTTTGAGTAGCTGGATCCTGCTATTACAGGAGAAGAAGCTAGGGATACGGTCCGCGTTATTTTGGATATTATTAACGTATGATAAAAGAACTACCACGATTAGCAAATTACGAAGGCGAAAATCTTAGTCATTTCATTCTTGGGGAGCTCCAGCGGCGTCATCGTCCTGACGTGGTACCATCGTCCTGACGGAAATCCTCCCCTCCTCCCCCCCGCGGCTGATAATAACTAATAGAAATTATTATCATTGATAACTACCCCTACTACAACTACTACTACAACGACTACTGCGACATAAAATGATCATGCAAATCCCATTGAATTCCCAATAGAGGATCCGGAGCTAGGAAAGGAAGGTCCTCTTCAGTCGTATTGCTGCCGTATTCTTGGCAAGGACATTCAATACGGAAGGATTCGGAAGATCAGACGCTTGATCCTTTCCCGCTTAAAATCCGAAATACCCAAATCAATATTTATCCCGATATTATCAGAATAAGATTTTATTGCCAGATCAGCGTCATGCACTAGATTCTATTCTAAATCTCGAAATCTGAAGATCAATATATATAGATTGAATTATATCGAATCAAGTGCATGATAATAATATAATTCTATAATTCTACGACTATTTCTTATTCTGACTCTATGATTCTATGATTCTATCGCATTATGATTCTATGATTCTTTGATTCTATGACTCTATGACTCTTGACTATACGGGACAATCTGACTCTGACACCCTGTGCTTTTGACTCTGCGACTCCACGATCCTATATTAACGTAGCGCGAGATTCTTCCCTGATGATATTTTCGGGACAATTATCTTCTAATTAGTATTCATATTCGTATCTATCGTCTTCTAATTTATATTTTCAAGAATTATAATATATCTATATATATGATAAAGGCTCAGAACAACCTCAGGAGAGGATAGCTGAAAGCCCCAGTGCTGAAACAGCACGTCCCTTCGCGATTTGCCATTCCTGCTGCTCGCAGTCCGGCTTGGCACCGACGCCAGCGCTTTCGAAGAGCTCGGAGCCGAGCTCGCATCCACAACCGGCGAAAGTCCGGTCTACCACCGCTGGTTAAGGACATCGATTTGCTGGAGAGACATCACTCCAGGCCTAAATACCGAAGGGCAACGGGTCCCCCCTGTGGTATGGGAGGACGTAAATGGACGGCCAAAGAATGGCAAGACTGGCAAAAGGGAAAGCCAGCATGGCGTGGCCATGTTTGGCCTGGGTCTTATGCGGTCTCGCCGCGATCCAAGGCAGCGGCGTCGCGGCCCTCATACGATCAGGTCGAGCTGCCCTCTACCGCAGCCCCTACGGTACCGACAGAGAACATCGAGGGGTACAACGTGATGCGAGAAGTTCAGAAGGCGGTATCCATCGCGAAGAAAGCAGACAACAAAGTGCGAAGGCTTCGCGAGGAAAAGACCACCAAGGAAGCGCAATGGAAGCTTTTCGCCAAGAAAGCCAAAGAGGACTACATGGCCGAGCTGGCAAGGTACGAATCGGGGCTCTGCAAAGGATCGATCAGGAGATCCAGGACTCGACCACTGTCGGCCAGGATGCTGCCCGCAGCGTCCAAGCCATTGTGAATGGCGAACGATCTGCAGCTGCTGTTCCGATGGAGAATGTGGAGGACCCTTGGGACACCCTGCTATCGACGACCGAAGTCCCAGCACAGGCAGGGTTCCTGCAAGACGCCTTGGCAGCTGCGAACATGATTCGGACGGGTGGAGCACCTTCCAATGGTGTCTAATGACTCCGGAGGCTGCTGCTCGCCTCCTCCAGGCTACTATGTCGGTGCTGCCACATATGGGCCAAGGGCAGACTACCCCGCCGGGCCTTGCCGTGCCATCCGGGACGGGAACCTTGAGCCAAGAGGGGCATGTGACTGGAGCAGGCTACCCTCCTGCGGCCAATCTGCCAGCTGGTCCACCAGCACCTGCTTATGCGGAGCCTACAGGTGCTGGTCCATACCAAACCTCTCCAGCGACGACCAGACTGCAGAGGACTACATCGGCTTCCTACGAGACCCGAGGACCTGTCAAGGAGCCTCAGAACAAGACTGGGGAACTTGCCGGAGGCGACCATGCACCAGCTCCATCGCTCGAGGAACGTGTGCAACACAAGCGAAGCAGTGGAGCGATGTTTCCCTTCGGCCTCCGACCAGATGGACACCCGGGTCACAACGCCAACGGTACGATCGATATGACACAAGAAGAGCTTCAACATGCTGTACCTGGACAGAATGGCGATCTTGCCAAACTGGATGTGTAGCATCTGCAGAGAGGCCCATGGAGACCAATCAGATTTGTTCCTCTGGGGACTGTCTGGTCAGCCCGGCAGAATGGAGGTCAGAGAGCATCATGGGGCTGGCTCCTCTGACTTCCTTCTTCCAGTTGTTGGTCGGACAGCATCTCCTCTGGGACCCTTCTGATATGGTCGTCCATGAGCTTCCAAATCTGAGAGCCGATGCATTTCACATTTCTTCTGTTGTACAGTTTTGCTTTTGCGAGCCTCCCACCGACTTGCACCCTGATATGGAATATTGGGCTCTTGTTTCCTGTCAGGTGTTTAGTCGTGCCCCTCACACTTTGCGATCAGGCTCACTCATGTCTGTCATTCGCAGGGTGCTTTGCCGAGACGACTTGGAAGGCGACTTTTGCGTCTCCTTGTGGGACCCTGTTCCTTCTGGCATCTTTCTTGATTTGATCGATGTCGTTGGAATTGGGTTCTTTTCTTCCTCGCGGAGGCTGGAGGGGTGCTTGACTTGCACCCTTTCTGGTGTCCCTCTGCCATGCCAACGTTCCCAGCATCATGCTACTACCCTAGTCCCTTTTCCTTTGCAGCCCACTGCCATGACTGCCTTTGCAGCTTCTTGCTCATCAGATTGGAGATCAAGCGCCTTGATTTTTGGCTGCACTCCATACCTGTTGTCTGTCTCGGCACGAAGGGCCCGGACCTTCAATTTTGATGACGTCATTATCTTTGAGGATGCAGTACACTGCCCAGGGCCTGTTGATGACCAGTTCCCCCGAGCACCTAAGAGACGTATCGGTGGTTCAGGGGCATCCGCCGGGGAGCTGGTCACACACCCCGAATTCCCTAGACCTCTCAGGTTTAGTCCCCCCTCTTTTGGGTTTGATCCCAAGTCTTCTGTTGTAAACGACAGGATTCTGAACTTCCTGCTTGACCTTGGCACTTTCTTAGTGCCTCTGTGCAGGGCGATTTTGCTCATCTTTGCGCTTGCCCTGTACGTTTGCCTTTGGAGACAACTTCCCGAAAGACATGAACCTCTAGGGCGACTCCTAGGTCTTCCTTGCAAAGGAGTCTCGGCTAGGCTCCTTATTTGTCTCCGGGGGTTCTCCCCAAGTCAGTCTTTCGGCCTGCCCCGACCTAGCACCGCACACAAAAGGCCGAGTAAAGGGCTGCAAGGAGGTCACCCCAGCCGATCTCGGAGAATACCTAAGTTAGGCAATAGGCTTGCTTTGTGGTTTCTTGCATTGCTCCACTGCCCTGTCTGTGTTTGGGCAGCTCCCCTTCGGATACCAAGGGACCATCTTGTCGAAGTTGTCCATGGGCACAACAACAGAGTCGCTTCATATGGCAGTGCATCAACCACCCGACCTGATCCTCTGCCACCCGAACCTCAGGCCCAGCCCGGAGCTAATGCGTCTGGCACAGATGAACTGTTTGGCCCTTGCGCCGGGTCAACATCAACCAGCCGTGCACTCAAGGTGCAGTGTATCCTCTTTGCACCGGGATACCCTACTCAATCTGTGCAAGTTCCTGTCGAGGTCCCTGCAGACCCTGTGTTATTCCTGCAGTCAGTCATTGCTGAACTGAGTCCGAGGAGGGTCTTCTTCGCCTCTGACCTGGATTTTGTTGAACCTCAGCCAGAAGAGGGATATGTTTCGCTTATTCTAGTTCCACAATGGCTTGAGCGCTCCGCCAATGCAGAGATCGTCCTCGATTTCTCAGCAGTTGGTGGTCCCGTCTATGCGGTCATCGTCGAGCGAAACCTCCCGCATGCTCAGCTTATTGAGCATGCCAGCAGGCACACAGTCTCTCCCTGGGACGCGTTTCAGACAGGCAGTTCTGAACCACTGCGCTCCGACAGAAGCATAAGAGTTATCACAGGTGACACCATAAAGTTTGTTGCTGTATATGCAAGCCCTTTTTGGTACCCTGCAGCAGTCGATTGTCTCCGGGACCCCGACTTCCTCTCAGCCGAGGTTCGCCAAATAATCAGTGAGGAGGTTTCTGATTCTTGGCTAATCCTTGCACCAAGTGTCGATCGTGAAATCCTCCACCCAGGTCAACCTGATGAGGTTCTCGTGTCACATGTAGCTAGTGCGCTACACTGCCACCAAGAACACCTCATGCTTTGCAAGCCAGATACGGATACCTTCCATCCTTATGTCCACCAGGGAGCTCTTCTTGCCGGGGTCATTGCGGCCCGAAAGGGCTCTATGTCTGAGCTAGACAGTGCCAATCGAGGCGCTTTCCTCATCCTTGACTGTCGCCCCATCGGTAGAAAACCTACCTTCTACTATACAGATGATCGTCAGGTTGAGGAATCGGTCTTGCAGTCACTTTTAGAGTTCAGTCCCCCGCGAGGATACCGACCTCTCTTTAGTGGCCTTCCAAAGGTCGGCTCTGCTTTCTGTGTTCACAACGGAGGAGTGCTGACAGTCGATCTAGAGCCGTTTCCTCTTCTTGAAGCAGAAGAGCATGCGGGCGACTCACTTGTCAACAGTGCTACCATTGGCATGCGCAACCCGTACCATGTGCCGGGAGGCTGCCAGGGAATTCCATGGCAACGGGCTACAGATGTGCATCGAACTGTCCATCCTCCTGCTAGGTGCGACGATGAGGCACATGCGCCGCCGCCGACAGCCTACACTAGGGACAAGCCTCAGGGCGTACCTCCTCCCACCTTCTTGCATGGTCACTTTCTTGTCTTTGCGCCCCGATACCGCGCAGAGGTGCTGCCCCTTGTCATGCGGGTCCCCTGGGATCCGGAAGATGCTCTCAATGAGGTCCAAGACGCCAGGAATGAAGACCAGTCCCTTTACTTCGACACACTTGTCCCAGTTGAGCCTCAACCAGACAATCGATTCGCGTGCATTCTGTCTTCGCCAGTGTGGGCTGCTGACAGATGCCATGTGCTTGTTGATCTTCGACATATTGATGGTCGGCTTTTCAGCATCATTGTGCCAGCACGGCTTTCTCGGGCCTCCTTGCTGTCCGCTGTCCAGCTTACAGATGCACTGGAGTTGAACATCTTCCTTGATGACAGGCTTCAACCGAGGGACAGGGCCATCGTGCCCGAGAATGGGGACTTGTTCACGCTTCTCCGTGGAGGTCGTCGGCCGGGCCCTTTATCCACTTTTGAAGAGCTTCTCGGGTCTGAACGCCACTGGGCCCAGCCGTGCCCCATGTACCCTGGGCCTGTTCGATCGGCTCTGCTAGTACTTAATGATTCAGTGCCACGAGTCTTTTCCTATGAACAGGATCCTGCCGATGCTCCCGTTGAATTCCGGCGTGCCATTTCTGCACAACTTGGTTACAGCCTCTCTGACTCGGTTTTGCATCGGTCTTGCCCTGCCATAGAGGATGTCGAGCACTTTGGGCACACTTGTAAGGCTCTTTGTGTGGCCACTCAGCACGTTGGAGGCTCCATTGTCAGTGCTGATGGTGCTGGCCCATGCACAGCCATCATTGATACCAGGCCGATCCTTCGTGATATTGAATGGGTCCTCACTAATCAAGGTGTGCTCGACTTCGATGCTTTGTGTGCCCGTTTTGAACCTGCTGCACCCCCTGGTTATGCTGTCAGCATCAAGGGTAGAAGGCATGAACTACGCGCTGAGGGCACCTATGTCCACGTCCCGCAAGCAGGTATCCTGGTAGTGCAGTTTGTGCAAGACTTCCTTGAGAACTCCCCTGGCCCTAGCGGGTTGTCATCACAGGAGCTTGAGGGGGAAGATGAGCATGCTGAATCAGAGTCTGCAAGCTCTGATTCCAGTATGTCCTCTGTCGATAATGGAGCTGCCGAAGACCGTCGCGAAAGAAGCCGCTCACCTCGACGCACTGATGGTGCTGCTGGCCATGCCATCCTTTCCCCTGGCATCCTTGCTTCCCTCTTTGGGGGCACCCAGCTTCAGGTTGTAGTTGCCTCTAATTTCCCAGCCACTCTTGGCCCGAAGGAAGTGCTGTTTGTAAACAGTCCTTTATCAACTTCCTCGTTCTCTGGGTGTCCCTGGGATTCACACCTTGGGGTTTTCAACTTCAAGCTTCTGGGTGATTCTGGTTCCTATAGTGTCTCTCAGTGGCATGAGAATTTGCCCACTTTTGGTGATGGCAATCAGGAGCAAGTCAGTTGGACTTATTCTGCTCCCTTCGATCATCGGGAGCCCTTTGCAACTGATGCCACGGGGTTTCAGGATGAGCTTGAATAGGTATCTGAGGACCGATGTCTGTACTTTGTCGTTGCAACACCTGCGTATACACTGTACCAGACGGAAGTCATCCTCACCATTCCTGCAGTGCCTCCGGAAGCTCTTGCTGCTGTCCGGGCCGCCCGGCCGACAACGGACAGGCGCCAATTCCCGATTCTGCATCCTGCGAATCCTCAGCCCATTGCCGGCTGTGGACTGTTCCTTGCAGAACCCAGCTGGGGTCCCCAGCCGCCTACCATCTGCTTTGACACAAGACTTGTAGATGGTCGCTTGTTTGCCCACTGTAGGCGTTCTTATGCCGACCGATTTGCCCTTGTGCATGCTGCTGGACTGTCGGCTCACCAGGACCTAGACGTCTATGTTGGGTCTGACAGTGACCCACTTCCTGACGGGGCAGAGTTAGATCTCACTTCCGGTGACACCATTAGGATTGTGCCCGCTGGCACTCCTGCTGAGCAGCCGGTCACACTTGCTGAATGCCTTGGCAATCCAACCTGGTGGAGTGTTGACCCCTTCACACTGCCTCCGTGTCAGGTCGCGGCATATGGTCTAGTCTTCGATGGTCAGACCATTCTGCATGAGACTGATGTTACCTGTCCGACCAGGTATAAACACCAGATTGCTTCCAGCCTCGGCCTCGCAGTTGGAGGTTTCATGCTCTGCCCAGCCAACCCCCGCACCACTGACTGTGTTGTTGCGGGTTGTCCTGTCAGGGCCGTCATTGGTGTTGTCGAAAGAGATCATGCTGATTCCAATGCCTTCTGTGTTCTGGCTGATTGCCGACCGTTGCGTAATGGCTGGTTCACCGTTCCCTTTAATGAAGGACGCATTGACGCATGGGATATCCTTGACATCCTTGATGGACATGCGCCTAGGGGCTGGCGCGCCGTTCTCGTTGGCCATCCGAGTTCCCAGCGCCATGCAGCCGTCCACCCTGGTCAGGTTCTAGTAGCTGAATATATTCCCTCTAGAGCTGCGTCTTTGCCTCCGAACTCTTCGGACAACTTTGCTGGAGCTTCTGACATCTCGGCGCCTGCTGCGTCCTTGAGCGCAGGTGATCGGGATACTGCTCCAACTATTCGAGTTGCTCGTAGTGATCCACTTTTTGACTCAGCACCTTCAGCCACCGCCCATGCTGCTGGTCCAACAAGTGGTCACGGTGGCGACGACACTCCTGAGCCATCCTCCTTTGCTGAAGCAGTCTTTTGCATCCTCGGACAGCATTATGAAGTTGAGAACGTTCGTGTGAGGATTCCGCTGGGCATTGGGACTGCCGAAGTCCTAGAGGCAGTTAGTGCTGCAAGAGATCCAGCTATCCGTAGCTATCTGCCTAGGGTAGGCCATGTTCCCATTCAGTCCCTTGATGGGGTTGCGGTTTTGATAGGCCTACCTCTTTGGGATCCCTCGGGTGCCCTAGTTGTACTCGACAGCACTAGAGCTGACGGCCAGGTTCATGTTGCACAACTCCCCGGCATTGTCCAAAGAGAGGGCTTGCTCGTCGCTGCGGGCTTTCCGCCACAGTCTGATCTTGAAGTCTATCTCAAAGACATTCCGTGGTCCATCCAACATGGGACAAATGTATCTGTCAGTCATGGAGACATTGCGATCTTTATTCCACCGCGGCACACGCACTTCACAACGACCACTCTGTCCGCACTTCTCAGCTCAGCGGAACATGGGGATCCCTCGTGGGCTCCCACTATCTCTGTGCAGGAGCACGCTTGGGTTCTTGGCCCGCAGGCGGCATTCTCTTTTACCATCAATCCTGCGCGACGAAGCTCTTTGAAAAGGGATCTCTCTGTCGCTGTTGGAGTTGCCGAGGCTTCTCTCATTTTGTGTTCGCCTGAGCCTCTTGCTCCTGCCTACACTCACCTTGGTGTTGTACAAGATCTTGTCGGCGCTGCCTTGACCCCTGCTCTCTACACAATGCCACAAGTTGAACGCCATGCCGTCTGCTTTATCGATGCCAGGCCCCTCCTGCTACGGGTTGAATGCATCAGTGCACCTGGAGGCGTTGTTACATGTGCTAGACTCAATGCCCAATTTGCCAGCCGTTGCCCGACAGGGTTTGCGTTGTGCTACTTTGAGCAGGATGGTTTCGTGCATCATGTCACACAGGACATTTGTGTAGAGGACCTGGATGTCCTCATCCTCATCTTCTTGCCATGCAGCTTCCTTCCTGACTCGACAGCAGGAAGTAGCACACCGCCTCCTGACGGCCCACCGTCTCATGATGCTGATGGTTCAGACGGGCACCGAGAAGATGGTGACTCCGCTGCCGCTTCCAGTCATTCTGTCTCTGCTAGCACTTCAACAGGGCACGATGCTGGAACAGGAGGCTCCCGTCGTTCTGGTTCACAGCCTGTTGGTGCGACGCGTGCCTTTGGAGTGGCATCCCAAACCGCAGCCTCTCGCCCCAGACTTAACTGTTCAGGTGTTCTTTGATTGAGGTCATTCACCAGAGGGAGCCGTCCTTCCGTTATGTGGAACTGGGTTACTTTTCATCATGCCCTTTGGAGAGGGCCGCCCGGAGACACCTCTGATGATGCAGCCGGTTTCTTTCGAGTCTTCCTATTGAGTCTCGCCATCGGACACTTTCTGCTCACGTGCTGCTTGTGGGCACTACGCCGCATGCCTTGGTTTTGCGTCTTTGCCCTTCTTCACGTCCAGTTCAACTCTTCTTTTGTCGAGGCAGTTCAGATTTCAGTTGTCGACAAGGCCGCATCCGTCCAAGAAACCAATCCCAACGGTCAGCTTGGACAAGCTGCTGTCAGACCAGTGCCCACGCCATGCCGCAGTCATGCACCTTTTTCTCCCTTGCGTGCTCCCGCCTTTTCTGATGCTGCTGAACGGGACAGCCTTACGCATGCTCCGTCTGGAGACTGGGAACTTGATTGCGAGCTGCCATTGCACACCTTGCTTGAATATAGTCGAGCTGAAAGCCAAGATTACCCGCTGTTCCTTGCTTGGACCCTGCTCGAGGCTTTACTTGAACACCAGGCTCCGGGTCATGGTGAGGCTCACCCAATCGCCACTACTCAACCAGATCGGTCAGATATACAAGGCCCTCGGCCTGGCAGACCTGAGCCTCTGCGACTTTCTTCACACTTGCCAGCCTGCCAGACCTTTGACCTCTCGGTCGTCTCAGTTGATATTGGCACAAGCCTGGACCAGGTCATGCGTTGTATCTGCCCTGGGTCCTTTGAACTCAATCTTTCGATTCCTGACTCTATTGACATCCATCCCGCCGCCCAGTCCCTACTCGATTGCTGCAACACGGGCTGGCTAGAGGACGAGCAACTCCTGCCCAAGTGTTTTGATGCAGTCACTGTCTTTACGGATGGGTCTTTTGACGGGGATGTTAGCTCTTGGGCCTGTGCCGCCTTCGGGTACACGGGCCAGGCAAGCTACTTCCTGGGATGGCAGGCCGGCCTGGTCCAGGTCTCTGCTCTACACCCTGCCTTTGTCGGAGCACCCACACACTCTGCCCTAGCAGGTGAATACACGGCACTAATCTGGGCACTTTACTGGGGCATGCAAGCTCCCGCTTGCTCTTCGCTCGAGTACCTTGCCGATTGCCTGTCGGCACTACAGCAGGCCAATGGAGCTTGGGGGTGTAACACCGACTACCCCATGATGCCAGCTGCACGTGCCCTTCTTCAACTCCTGTGAGCTGTTCAGCCTGCCTTCAGTGGCTCCATTAGCCACCTTAGATCCCACCAGGGACAGCCGGGCAATGAACTTGTCGACTCGATTGCAAAATTTGCGGTCAGAGGTAGGATTCAGTCGACACTCAGCACCCAAGCCCCCAGCCTGGCGCAAGCCATCAGAGACGGATCTGTCCAATGGTGGTGGTTGATGTACACTGGAGCGGCAGAGCCGCAGGCATGGCCCAGCTTTCAGGGTGCATTCCTCACTGACCCCAATAGGTTTGCTGATGCCCAACCTCCGTCGACATCCGAGGCCAGAGCATGGTTCGGATTTCGTGAATCACTGCACACACAGCCGGACCGCTCACAGCTGCTCTCGCTTAGGCTGCTCACTGTCAACGTCCAGACTCTCAATGATTCCTCTGTCCCTGAGGTTGAGGATAAGGGATTTAAGGGTCGAGCCGGTTTCCTCCGCGAACAGCTAGTTGCGCTGGATGTTCATGTAGCCGCCCTCCAAGAAACGCGGGCGTCGGCCAGCGACACGATCACTTCGAAGTCGCACATAAGATTCTGCTCCGGAAAGGACACTGCCGGCAACCACGGTGTAGAGATTTGGTTTAGCCGTCTGTCACCCTTCCTGTCCTCCAGGAGCATCAAGTCTTTCTTTCAGCCGGGCGATTTCATCGTTACCTTCGCGGACCCCCGCACGCTCATAGTGAGATTCGCAAGAGGAGGAATCAAGATCTTGTTTGTCTGCGTCCATGATCCTACTACCTGTGATCCACAGCGTGAATTGCGGTGGGCCTCGCTCCATGAGAGGCTACATCGCTTCAGTGAGGTTCATGAAGTGGTGTTGTTGGGTGACTACAATGTCCATTTTTCGCTTGAAATTCCGGGCCGAGTTGGCAGCCTAGTCCTTCCGGGGACGGGCACAGTTCCGTTAGGCCTCCAACGGATCTTGCATATACAGGATCTCTGGATCCCTTCGACCTTTCCGGACATTCATCATGGACCCTCCCTCACGTGGATTTCCCCGTCTGGGTTATCCGGCTCAAGGATTGACTTTGTTGGTATACCCTGTACGTGGGTAGCGGGACCACGAGCATCCTGCATTCAAGCTGAACTTGACTGGGGACAGGCCCACACAGACCACTTTGCGGCCCAGGTCGATGTGTCGTCACTTGTTAAAGCTATCACCCCAGGCCCTTCCAAGTTCAGGGTTGACAGGGAAGCCATTGGCACAGCAGAAGGTC
Organism: Symbiodinium sp. CCMP2592; assembly: GCA_905221615.1. Classification (NCBI taxonomy): domain Eukaryota; class Dinophyceae; order Suessiales; family Symbiodiniaceae; genus Symbiodinium; species Symbiodinium sp. CCMP2592. The sequence continues at coordinate 15,452 of CAJNDT010003215.1, forward strand.
AGGCGACGCTTGCACAGGTCTGGCGTCACGCGCCCACTGTCCCCTGGTCAACCAATGTGCACAGACATTGGGCGACTTTGGAAGCCTATCTTCAGACAGCACTGCCCAGGGCATTCCCCAGTCAAAGAGGTCAGTGCCGCTCCTCCCACTTTAGTTTAGTGAGTACACCTGGCAACTCAGACAGCGACGCGTCTGGCTGCGTCGCCAGATACTCCGGTACAGGGAAAGTCTCCTCCCCCCTGGCACCAGAGCACCGCTTCTAGCATGGCGTCGGCAGTGTCGCCTGAGGGTCTTGGAGCTCTGCAGCGTTTTTGTCGTCATGGGCCGACAGCGTCGGCTAGCGAGTTTTGCATAGGAACTGCGGCAGACACGAAAGGCCCTCAGACAGGCTGTTCGTCGAGATGTCCGGCAACGGATCACAGACGTCGCCGCTGAGGCGGAACACTGCGCCACGGCTGAGGCGGTGCGCAGACTCAAATCCTTGCTGGGGCCACCTAAACGAAAGGCCCGAACACACAATGGGCTTCCTCTGGTGCTCACCTCCACCGGTGTACCGGCCGCCACCAGTGAAGAAGTTGAGGATACTTGGATCCAGCACTTTGCCGGCATTGAAGACGGCTGCAAGATCCTTCCACAGGAACTCGCTGCGAGCTGCATGCACATACAAGCGAGCCGGGATCTTGACTCTCTTCTGTTGTCCGCGGCCGATCTTCCGAGCCGCATCGAGCTCGAAACGGCTTTACGGGACACCTCCACAGGCCGAGCTGCGGGTCTAGATGGTGTACCGGGAGAAGTCCTCCACTTCGCCGTAGTCACGGCCTCTAAGGTTCTATACCCTCTCCTCCTTAAGACCAGCATGCGCCTAGCAGAGCCGGTTCAGTTTAAGGGTGGGAGTCTTGAGGCGACCTGGAAAGGCAAAGGTTCGCCCGCGTTGTGTGCCTCGCATAGAGGTATTCTCATCTCTGCTGAGACAGGGAAAGCCTTCCATAGGCTCCTGCGTTCCAGATGTGTTGGGCCTCTCTCTTCAGTGACATCCCCGTTGCAACTTGGGGGCTTGCCTTCGTGCCCCGTGACGGCGGTTTCACACGCTGTACGGCTCTTTGTTGCTTCCGCACGAGCAAAACAGCAGTCGTTCGCCATCCTATTTCTCGACCTCCAAGAAGCATTTTATAGAGTGTGTCGACCCCTACTGACCGGAGCTCCACTCTGCGACGAGGCCATCGCCAAAGTGGCACAGACCATTCGTCTTCCCGCAGGGGTCATGCACGAGCTCCACCTTCACCTCTCTGGGAAGTCCATTTTCGAGGACAGTGGGGCCAGCCCTTGGCTCTCTCAGGCCATGAGCGAAGTGCTGGCCTCGACATGGTTTCGGTTTAAGGCTGGACCTTCCTTGGTCCAGACAGGTATAGGGAGCTGTCCGGGAGACAATTGTGCGGATATCATCTTTTCCTTTCTTTTCTCACGGGTCTTACGGGAACTCTCGCGGGACCTTGTAGACATGGGCTGCATGACCCACTTGCCCTTTCGAAACTCTATGCAGGGGGATATTTTCTCAAGTAGGGCGTCTGAGGCACAACCTATTGACATCATGGACGCCACTTGGATGGACGACCTTGCTCTAATGATGTTGGCGGATTCCGCTGAGGCTGTCATCACGAAGGCTAGGCACGTCACAGGTGCCTTACTTGATGCTTGCCTCTCAAGGGCGTTGTTATCCAACCTCGCTCGAGGTAAGACAGAATTAATCATCGTACCCTGTGGAAAGGGCTCCAAGGCCTGCAGGGCAGCCCTCTTCAGGGACAAGGGCCCTTCTGTCGAGATTCCTTCCCGTCTTTGACAGCAAGCCCGTGTTCGGGTTGTGCACTTCTACCGCCACTTGGGCGGTGTCATCCATTTCTCGGGTGACGTTGCTCGAGAGATACGCTCTCGGGTTGGGATGGCCCATCAGGCTTTCCAAAAGAGGAAACGCCAGATCTTTGGTTCTCCGATTGTACCCAAGACTGCCAAGGCTACCCTTTTCAACTCCCTCATCCTTTCCGTTTTGCTGCACGGTGCAGGAACATGGCCTGCACTACGCCCCGCTGCTCAGTCGGCACTTAGTGCAGCCTATGAGAGGATGGCCTGCCATATGTGTCGTCCACACTGGGACTTTGATCAGGCCATGCATGCAGGTCGTGATCAGGTACTTGCCTTTTTGGGACTCCCGTCGATGTTCGTGCTTCTTCACGTACACAGATTGAGACACCTGCTACTGTTCGTTAGACTCGGCCTCAAGCAGATGTGGGCGCTGGCCCATTGGGAGGGGGCCTGGCTCGGATCAGTTCGGGAATCCCTCAGTTGGTTGTGGCAGACTACTCGGCCATCAATTGACACACGACGGTGGACCGAGGTTTGGCCAGAGTGGTTGACCATGATAGGGTCGGCACCAGGTCGCTGGAAAAGCCTGCTTCGACGGGCTCAGGCCAGAGCTATCCAGGCTGAGGCCTGGCAGGCGGCACACCAACAACATTGCGCCCTTCTTGTTCAACAGTTGCGACTACATGGGGCGTCCCTGCATGGAGTTACACAGGATCGCCTTGACTCCGCCCACTGTTGTGCTTTGTGTCGTACCACATTCCCTCCAAGCAGAAGTGGTCGGTCCATGCCTTTAAGTGTCATGGTCGGCGCATGATGGGTCGGGGCATTCTCTCAGGGCTCCAGTGTCAAGCATGCCTCCGCACCTACAGCAACAATGTCAGACTTTGCAGACACCTGCGCTATTCCCTGTCATGTAGAGACAAGCTCCTTTCCAATGGATATGCTTGTGAGTTTGAACCTGGTATAGGACACCGCAAAGTGGACGACCGGATGGCAGGACTATGCCCTGCCTTGCCAGGGAGTGGGCCGATCCGACAGTTCGCTCAGACCCTCGTCTTTGCACAAGACGACTGTCCGGTTGCGGAAGTATGGGACTACCTACTCCACCTAGACTTTGATGGGCCAGTTGAACTCTTGTCGGATTCCGTTCTATGGGATCGCCTCCGCATTGCCTTCTCTTGTGTGTGTGCACCGACGGACCGTCTCCGAGCGACAGCCCAGGCCTGGCTCGAGACACTTTGCTCCTCCGGGGGTCCTGAGTGTCTAATTACCCGCGCAGAGTGGATCTGCCAAGCTGATATTGTCCAATGGATTGTCCCTGATCCAGCCGTTGCTCAGTCTGTCTTCCGCACATACCGGGACGCTGCGTATGTGGTTAGCATCATTGATACGACCCCGACCTGCCTGGGATCTCCTCTTCGGACTTCCCCCGCTCACACGGTTGTCTGGGTGCACCCTGACTCCCCTTGGTGCACAGTTTCCCGAAGGGAGTCCGGCCTTATCGAGTTCACCTATGGAGAGTGTCTGGAGGCCTTCCGGATCGGCAAGCTACCCTCTTTTATGGAGGGGCCTTTCGATGAAGTTGCGTTTATATTGGATCTCCTTGGCCTCCACTTTCTCTCAGCTCCTTCCTGCCCCGACTTGGGCATCTCGACGTTGTGTGATGAATTGGAGGGCGCTGTCCTTGGAGCCGACCTTCTTCGCTTCTTTCTGAAGCTTGCCTTGCTCCGCATACCAGCCCTTCTCCTGGTGTCGTCTTCGGCTGATCTTTGCGTCCAGTCCGTCTCCTCGCTGCGGGGTCTCAGCAAGCGTATCAGAGGCGACCACTGTATCATCTCTACCTGCGACGACCTTTGCGGCCTTTTAGTTTCACCTCATCTTAATTAATACAAGCCAAAAGATTGCAGCCTAATAGGAGTCTGTGCCCCAAATGTGAGAAATGTGAGATATATATGATATTATATATATATTATAAAGATCGAATAATATTTTTGAAGAAGATAAAAAAGAGAAGAAGAGGGAAGAAAGAAGAAGAAAAAATAAATTATACGCGCTTTTTATCCTAGATAGAATATTTTATCATATTAATCATAATTTTCGAAAAAAAATAATCTGAATATATATTCAAATTATATATTCATTTATCTTATGATATTCCGGAGCGGAGAAGAGAGAAGAAAACGATTCTAATATAGTATCTTATATAGAGTTTTCTAATTTTATTTCTAGATTAAAGAATTGAAGATTACGAATATAAATTCACCTTATAATGTCTTTTAAATTCAATATTAAATCGAATGATATTTCTAATCGTACGCCCCATCTCATTGAATTTTCTAGATTCAATTATAATTCCCTTGATAAAGAATAATTTTATATACGTATCGTATCGTACAGAATCTCCTAGATTGAATATTCATGCTTTACCGTCGACTGCTTCTCTCCTTTTGCCCCTTCGGCCCAAAAGCTCGTTTGGAATCTGAGGCCTTCCTGATATTCAGGAGGCTGCCTCCACATCCAGGGTGGGACGGGAGGGACCCGAAAGCTGCCGAACCTACTCTCAGTAAGCATGCTAAAGTCATGCTTTACCGTCGACTGCTTCTCTCCTTTTGCCCCTTCGGCCCAAAAGCTCGTTTGGAATCTGAGGCCTTCCTGATATTCAGGAGGCTGCCTCCACATCCGCACCACCACAGGCCGCAACGCGCGCCGCTTTCAGGTTGATGGCTCTTTGCTCGACGGCGCGGTAAAGACAGCCGGCGACTTTGATCTTCCGCCGGGCCTCGCTCGGGAGAGAAGGCAGAACGGAAAATCCTGTCATCTCCTGCAAGTAGTGCTCCAGAGTGACCTGCGACCTTAGCCTCATCCTCCACATCAAATCTGGCACAGTAGCTCCTTTTTGGAAGGCGGCAATAGCACCTCCAGCTCGAACAGAAGCAGGCGTGAGCGCAGCAGTCGGAGGAATTTTCAGAGCTTTGAGCAACAAGTCCCAACGACGTCGGTAGGCTGAAGGACTGCCAGGATACAAAGGCTTGTCCCGAGGTAGCCGATCCCAGACTGCAACGGCGATTTCCAGGGCAGTCTCCTCGTTCAGCTTTACGTGTTGCACCTTAGCAGCTTTTCGCCTGGACTTAGGCCCGCGAATCCGTAAGTACAGCCACGTGTGCAGCGAGTCAAGAGTGTCCTCTGGCGTCAGGAGGTCCCGTCGGAGGCCCCGAAGGACCTCACCAGGTCTGGCAATGAAATAGAACATGGCAAGAGTGGTGGCAGCCCAGACTCGCCAACCGTAATTAAAAGCCAATCCAACCATCGCCTTAAGCACGGGCTCCGGGAGGGGCGTCCTGTGACAAACCGGCTGCAGCTCCTCCCACCGTGTAACCATGTTCCAAGCGACGCTCATATATGGCTTCACCAGCGGAACCAGTTTTTGAGAGTGGGCAAGCAGCTGCCTGTACGAACCCAAAGGGAAGCCAGTCTGGTAAAGCTCGTCGCCGTAGTCCCTCAGCATAAGGGCCAGTAACGGGGGGCATCGGAAGACGCCAAGAACGGCGCCCTCCGATAGCCCCTCGCGCAGCCAAGCCAGAAAAACCGTCCAGATCCGGGCTCGAACCCTCAATGTAGAAGCTTCGACCAACTCCACATCAAAGAGGGATCCCCGCCTCGGCACTCGTTTCGGAGGTCCAGGGTTCGAAGCTTCTCCAACTCGCCGATGGCCGACGAAAGCGCAGCCAGAACCTTTCCCAGTGTAAGGCCCACGTAGCTCGGCCAGGTTTTCAGCAAGAAGGGAAGCAGCTCCACGAGGAAATTCCCCGGGCACGGCACTGAGGTCGCCGCCACCCTTTCCGCTACGGCCTCGAAGACGAACGTGAGCGTGGCCCCCCAAACAGAGGTGGTTCTGCCCAGCCAGCTTTCCAGTCAAGACGACCTTGGTACGCTTCTGCCATGGCTCAGAAAAACGGCAGCGGTCAAAAGTCCAACAACTGTTCTCCGGGAGCCGGCCGAGGACCTGGGCGAGAGCAGGATAAGTCCACATCATGGAGGAAGCGGGGCCGCAAATCCAAAAAGGAATCCCAAAGTCCAAGAGGGCAGAAGCGAAGGATGCACAGAAATCAAGTGCATTATTCTCGGCTTCGACCTTTGCAAGGCTGTGCTGTCCTAGATCCGGGCAGCCACAGGGATATTCCCGACTGCGGTACCGAGGCTGAGCAGCTTGAGAGAAGGTGGACCCTGGAGGCGAAAACCCAACACACTCAAAAGCCCCTATCCGCAAACCGGCACGCAGCATTTCCTGTACCGAAGCTTGGCCGAGATCCTGGGTCTCGCCGTGCAACCAGCTGAACCTAAGGGCGGCACTTCCCGTAAGTTCACAGTAAGCTTTGGCAACAGAACATTTTTCAGCGTACAGGCTGAGGTACACAGGGCCCTCGGGTCTCGCAGTGGCTTTCGGTCTCAGCCCCCCAGGCCACAAGAATTGGCCCGCTCGGCAGCGAAGGAAAAACCTCTTGACGGCAGGAGTATTGGAGAGAAAATCGTCGGCGGCAAGCGGGCCGCCCTTTTCACGCTGATGTTCAACATTCGCAGGTGGTGTCGTAGGCTCCTGCAAACTGTCTTCGCGCTGGCCCTCGGAGGAAACTCGACAAGGGCTACTAGAGGGCAGAGGCTCACCACACCGCGTTGCAAAAGAAGACAAAAGCTCGGGCAGTCCCTGGAGCTGCTCTGGAAGCAACTCACGCGCTTGCAAGAAAGCATCAAGCAGGCTAAAGTCCCCACGCGACCCAGCTTCAAACCAAGCCGGCGGAGACACAGCGGGAGAGCGGATCGGCCGCAGCCGGCTCGGGTCATCAGACGGATTGTCCTCCGAAGCCACAAAGCTGTAGGAGGGATGTAAGTTGAAAAACACGTAGCTCGGAATGGAGCTCTGAAGTGCCACGTTAAGGCTGCTGGAGCTTGACCTGCCCTTCACCAGGGCACCTAGCACGACTTGCGAATCGAGCAACCCGACGGTCCTAGCCGATTCCCAACAACCAGCACCTAACTTCTCTTCGGTGATGATATAGCTCTCGGCTTCCTTCAAGTTGATGTGTGAGGAGGCTCGCCGCGGGAAAGCGCTAATCACCTCGAAGGGGAGGAAGCGGCACATGGCAGACCACATGGCATGGGTCCTATAGGTATCCCCGGGCAGCTCGGCCTCAGTGTCAAGCATGCCGGCGCGACGCAGCAGCACTTGGCTAGGACGCAGCAGTCGGTTCCACAAGCCCTTGCATAGGGAGTGCCGGTGAGCTTCGCGGGCCCAATGCTCCCCAAAGTGCACCCCGGCGGCGGCGCCGATTAAGTCCGAAGAGTCGGTGCACACAAGGTAATCAGAACTTTGGGCACGCATGTCACAGACTATGAAAGGCGCGAGCGCACACAAGGTCCAAAGTTCAGCCCGCAGACAAGCACTGGTCCGGACAACATCGGTTTGCCGCAGGCCCCTTTGCACCAAGTACACATGGTTCAGCAGGCTGAGCAATCTACGCCTAAAGGCGAGGACGGCTACCCAAGAACCCGCTAGAACCTGAAGCAAGCTAATGCTAAGAACCGGCAGCTTTATGCACCCCAAAGTCAGGCTGACAAGGGGCACAAGTCGAGCCCACGAAGGCCGGACCCATCCTTCAAAACCATCAACTTCCGCGCCCCAGAAAGAAGCCGAGTGTTGGTCTTCGAAGCACTTCCCGGTGTGCACAGGCAGTGACGCTTTGTCGTAGGCATAGTGGACCCGCTTCATGACTTCCTTGGCTTTGCTAGGGCACAAGTGTTTCAAGGAGCGCTCGATGCACACGAGATCGTCGATCACAATGCCCAGAGCAAGGTCGCCTCGAGGGGGCCGGCCACGCAGAGTCAGCAGAGCCTCCGGGGGAATCACTTCGTAGTGGAGCATAAGCCCGACGTGTGAGGCCTGCCCAAAGCTGACAGAGTTGATGTCACCCATGGCCATAGTATTAAGAGAAGCTTCGACCTCCCGGTGGCGCAACAGCTCAGGTTTAAAGCTTTTCAAGCAAGAGACCTCACCTGGAGCGAAAGTGCTTGCAAAGGTGTACAGGGCAGACCGCTCTCCCGACACAAGGAAATTATGATAGAACTCCCTGATGTCGGCACCGGAGAACGTGTAGACCTCTGTCTCCCGAAGCTCAAGGCCCAAGAGGCATGCCGACGTCGGCATAGTGACGAGCCAGCGATTATCGCCGGTCTGGATGGCATTACTGGGTCTGGCATCGATTATGAGCCGGTCGCGGCTCTCGCTTTTCGGGACGGCAAACAGCCCGCAGCGCCCCAGAGCGGAAGCCCGGCACACAGGCCGAAGTGCGAGACGCCCGGTGGCATCCAACAGCGCCAAAAGGTCTAGCTTACCTTTCCTACCTGGGGCCCTAAACCTTACTCTAGGGGGGTCGGAGATCAAGTCTGCAAATGAACAGGCATGCTCAAGCGGTGCAACATACAAACTACGGAGCTGATCATCAAGGAAAGGGCAGGGATCAAAGGAAGGAACACCAGTGAAGCCAATCCTTGATGCCACAACATCCTTTGCAAGAGCGAGGCTGGGCAGCGCAGCAGCATCAACATCGAGGTCGCGATGTAACAACTGGATCTGCTCCTCAATCTTTTCGACCTTCCCGGCTGAGCGGCCGAGGTCGGACCTCGTCACAGGAGGATGGGCGTTCCAAACGTTGACCCGCTGAGCCAAGCGGTTCCAACAACGGCTCGCGACCTCACTCGGGCAATTCGGCGGGGAACCTGAAAAGGGCGAAGCAGCAGCCCCGTGGCTAACACGAAGAAGAGGGAGGCTCAGCAGGCTGTCCAAGACACACGCTGTGATCTTAAGGGCCGTGGCATCGCAGCGGCAAACTTCAGCGGTCCTTGTTCCAACCTCGGCCAAAGAAGACTTGAAAAAAGCCGGCATAGCAGAGGAAGGCCGGCGGAGCCGAGGGGCAAAATGAGCCGAAATCCCTGGGTCTGTCTCCAGGAGCTCCGACAAGGAATTCCAATAGGAGCGTGCAACGAAGATTTGGCCGTGCGCTTCAGCAAGAGGCATGGCCAGCAAGCCCGGCAGAAGCCAGGCGGCAAAAGATAAAAAGATCATTGGCCCTGGCCCCCGGAGGGGCCTGGCTTGTCGTTCCCGACTGCAACACC
>CAJNDT010003216.1:0-24459 GCA_905221615.1 Symbiodinium sp. CCMP2592
CGTCTGCTCCGCGATTGCTCTCTGTTGGTTCGGGCTAGACTAAATTGAAGCTTTCTTATTGTTGAGGGTTTGCTGGGGTTTGTTGCCCGGGGCCGGGGCATCTGCCCACAGCCAGGGTCCGGGGCCGGGGTACCTTCCCACAGCCAGGGCGCGGGGCCGGGGCAGGGCAGGGCAGGGCTGGGGCTGGGGCTGGGGCTGGGGGGGCTGGTGCTGGGGCTGGGGCTGGGGCGACTAATACTTACTAATACTAATGGTCTTGGAACCCTCAATTTCTGAGCCAGTTTGGCTCAGTGGCCAAGACTAAGACTCTAAACTCTTAAGGGCGCTGGAGTGTTTCTGGATCCCCGCTGAGAGAGCAGCAACACCCTCTTGGAGGCTCTGAAGTGGATTCGTCGCCGTGGCGATGGCGATTCCACGTAATCGTGGACCGGAAGACCCTCTTGCAGGCTCTGAGAAGGCTGTAGCCCACTACCGAGACTCCTCTTAGAGCCTCTGATAGGGCAGCTTAGAGCCTCTGAGAGAGCAGCAGAGCCTCTGAGAGAGGCTCTTGGGGCTTCTGAAAGAGCAGCAAAAGCTTCTCTGTGGGCTGGGGAAGACCCTCCCTCTTGCAGGCTCTGAGAGGGTTGTAGCCCACTACCAAGACCCCTCTTAGAGCCTCTGATAGGGCAGCTTAGAGCCTCTGAGAGGGCAGCTTAGAGCCTCTGAGAGAAGAGCAGCAAAGCCTCTGAGAGAGGCTCTTAGAGGTTCTGAGAGAGCAGCAAAAGCTTCTCTGTGGGCTGGGGAAGACTCTCTTGCAGGCTTTGAGAGGGCTGTAGCCCACTACCAAGACTCCTCTTAGAGCCTCTGATAGGGCAGCTTAGAGCCTCTGAGAGAGCAGCTTCTGAGAGAGGCTCTTAGGGCCTCTGACAAAGCAGCAAAAGCTCCTCTGTGGGCTGGGGAAGACCCTCTTGCAGGCTCTGAGAGGGTTGTAGCCCACTACCAAGACTCCTCTTAGAGCCTCTGATAGGGCAGCTTAGAGCCTCTGAGAGAGCAGCAGAGCCTCTGAGAGAGGCTCTTAGGGCCGCTGAGCAGCAAAAGCTTCTCTGTGGGCTGGGGAAGACCCTCTTGCAGGCTCTGAGAGGGCTGCAGGGTTCAGGGTTTGTTAGGAGTTGCCCTTTTCTTTTTGCCCAGGCTCGTCGCTGCTGCTTTTGCGTGGCCGGGGCCCCCCTCGCGAGGCTTCGGGGGTGCCAGGTGGGTTGGGGCTGCGAGGCAGAGAGGTCCGAGTGCGCGAGGCTTGGGTGTTGAGGGTCCTTCGGCTTTGGGAGGTGGCTTGGGGCTCAGAGGCACCCAGGTTTGTGAGTGCGTGCTTTTAGGGCGTTTGTTTGTTAGGGCTTGGGGTTGGTTGGAACGTAAGGTTCGTCAGGGTTTAGGGTTCGCCCTCGCATTTTTGGGGTTTGGGGTTAGGGGTTAGTGTTTGTTAGGGTTGGGGGTTTGTTGCGGTTTATTTGTTAGAGTTTAAGGTTTGTTCGGGCCTAGGGTTCGTTGGGGCTTCGGCTTTGTTAGAGTTTGGGGCCCTGTTAGGCTTTAGGGTTTCTTAGGCTTTCGGGCTCGGTAGGGTTTAAGCTTTGTTAGGCTAGAGGGTTTGCTAGGGTTTAGGGTCTTTTGGGGTTCAGGTTTTGTTAGGGGGTTTCCTTTTCTTTCCGCCCAGGCTCGGCGGTGCTGCTTTTGCGTGGCTGGGCCCTCCCTCGCGAGGTTTCAGGGCTTCCAGGTGGGTTGGGGCTCCGAGGCAGAGAGGTCCGAGTGCGCGAGGCTTGGGTGTTGAGGGTTTTTCGGACTTGGAAGGTGGGTTGGGGCTCCGAGGCAGGGAGGTTTGGAGTGCGTGCTCTTAGGGCTTTTGTTGTTAGGGCTCAGGGCTTTCTGGGGTTCAAGGTTTTTTTGGGTTTTGGGGTTCGTCAGGGTGGAAGCTTTGACGGGGTTTTGGAAAGGTTAGTGTTTGCTAGGGTTGAGGGTTTGTTGCGGTTTATTTGTTAGAGTTTAAGGTTTGTTCGGGCCTAGGGTTCGTTGGGGCTTAGGCTTTGTTAGATTTTTGGGCCCTGTTAGGCTGTAGGGTTTCTTAGGCTTTCGGGCTCGGTAGGGTTTAAGCTTTTTTAGGCTAGAGGGTTTGCTAGGGTTTAGGGTCTTTTGGGGTTCAGGGGTTGTTAGGGGTTTTCCTTTTCTTTCCGCCCAGGCTCGGCGGTGCTGCTTTTGCGTGGCCGGGCCCTCCCTCGCGAGGTTTCAGGGCTTCCAGGTGGGTTGGGGCTCCGAGGCAGAGAGGTCCGAGTGCGCGAGGCTTGGGTGTTGAGGGTCCTTCGGCTTTGGAAGGTGGGTTGGGGCTCCGAGGCAGTGAGGTTTGGAGTGCGTGCGCTTAGGGCTTTTGTTTCTTAGGGTTTAGGGTTGGTTGGAACGCAGGGTTCGTCAGGGTTTAGGGATCGCCCTCGTATTTTTGGGGTTTGGGGCTAGGGTTGCGGGTAGGTTGTTTTGGTCATCTTATTTACTTAAAACCTCGTGGGGGTTAACCTTCTCAATATACTTAAACCTTTCAACTTACTTAAACCCTCGTGGGGGGGGGGGGGCAACTCTTTCAATTTACTGAAACCAGGTTGTTTGAGTCATCTTATTTACTTAAAACCTCGTGGGGGCTAACCTTCGCAATATACTTAAACCTTTCAACTTACTTAAACCCTCGTGGGGGGGCAACTCTTTCAATTTACTGAAACCAACCCTTGCGGACGCTAAGGCTTTTCGGGTTAAGGGTTTGAGGGTTTTCGGGTTTAGGGTTAGGGTTTAGGGTTTTCGGGTTTAGGATTTAGGGTTTTCGGGTTTAGGGTTAGGGTTTAGTGTTTTCGGGTTTAGGATTTAGGGTTTTCGGGTTTAGGGTTTAGGGTTAAAGGTTTAGGGTTGGGTGTGTTGCTTGGGTCATTTCAATTTACTTAAACCGTTCAGTTGCACTTAGAAAAAACTTGTCAATTTACTTAAACTGCCCTGTGGTCGACCGTTGATTGCCTTAAATCCTGCGTACCTGCTGAGCATCAAACCAGAAGCTGCGCTGGCGCACCTTCGGCGCAAGCCGTCTAAAATTTAGGGTTTAGGGTTTAGGGGTTTAGGGTTTAGGGTTTAGGGTTTAGGGTTTAGGGTTTTCGCTGCGAGTGCGCTGTCGACCCCTCCATGAAGTGGTTGGGGTCGGCGCATGAGCTGCAATGCCCGCCCTCCCACCCTAATTTCAAACCTTGAACGGGTTTAGGGTTGTCTACCCCCCAACCCCCCCTAGCAAGGGGGGCTTATATGGTTTGGAAGCAACAACAACAAACAACTTTTCCACAACGCCAAAGTGACAATCTCCAGGCGCAAAGTGACAATCTCCAGGCCCCAAAGTGACAATCTCCAGGCCCCAAAGTGACCCAAAGGCCTTCTGGGTGGCTTCGGTGGGCTTGTGGCCTCTGGGGCCTTTGCAGGGTTTACGGGGGAGGACCTTCTGCAGGCTTTGTGGGGGCTGCGCGGCCTTCTGGAAACCTTCTGGACACCTTTTTGCCCACCTTCAAAACTACTCAAAACCTATTGAAACAGCTACAAAAACCAGATAAAACTTTTAAAAACCATTCTGAGCCTTTAAGAACCTCGCAAAACCTGCAAAAACTTCAACGAGACCAGGCCAACTTTTCCACAACACCAAAGTGAAAAACTCCAGGCGCAAAGCGACAATCTCCAGGCCCCCAAGTGACAATCTCCAGGCTCCAGAGTGACAATCTCCAGGCACCAAAGTGACCCAAAGGGCCTTCTGGGTGGCTTCGGTGGGCTTGTGGCCTCTGGGGCCTCTGCAGGGTTTACGGGGGAGGACCTTCTGCAGGCTTTGTGGGGGCCTGCGCTAGGCTCTGGGTCCTTAATTTTAATGGTCGGGGCCACATTCTGCAGCAAAACAGGGCAGTTCTGTATGTGTGCCGCCACTAAACCATCCAGTGTCCATGTGGGCCCAAAGCGGTCAAGGCCACATTCTGCAGCAAAACAGGGCCGTTTTTTTCGTGTGGCTCCACTAAACTCTTCCCTGCCCTCCAAAAATCTGGAAAATCGCTGCTGATTTTGCCTTGTTAAATTCTTTATATAAAATGTGCATTTTAATTAGGGCCAGGTGCCCAAGTCGAGGTCCCCCTCTTTCTTTCGTGTGGCTCCACTAAACTCTGCCCTGGGGCTCCTCGGTCCAGGGCTCGGAACCGTCCCCGGGTCTTTAATTGAAGGCTCTTTAAAGGCAGCAAGGAGGAATCCAAGGGTGCCCGGCCATTTGCACTAAGGTTTACCGGGGCCCAGAAAGGAGGAATCCAGGGGTCCCCGGCCGGTTTGCACTGAGGTTTAGGGTTATTACTTTATAGGCTGACAGTAGCGGCCTATTCACTGGAGCCGCGTGGACCTGAGGTCCAGGACCTACGGCTTGCCTTTCGGCCATCGCCTACGGTCCGGCAGGCGCCTCCCGGTCCGCCTGCTGCGGCCGACCCCATTCGCTGCGGTGGGGGGTCGGCCTTCAGTTTAGGGTTTAGGGTTTAGGGTTTAGGGTTTAGGGTTTAGGGTTCGCCAGCGCAGTTTTTTGAGACTGCGCTAAAAGGCGCCCCAAGCATCTCACGCGAAGCCAGCAGCTGCATCCCTTTCTTTTAAGGGGGCTGCGCCTTAAGCCCTAAAACTCCTTGTCTGCACTGCGATTGCTCTCTGTTGGTTCGGGCTAGACTAAATTGAGTCTTTCTGATTGTTAAGGGTTTGCTGGGGTTTGGTAAAAAAGCCCGTTTCTGACAATCGTGTTTTTCGGCACTTTTTCCGGGTTGGGGATCGAAACCTTTGAACTTTTTCTGGCGCGGCCGGGTCCCCCCTCGCGAAGTTTCAGGGGTGCGAGGTGGGTTGGGGCTCGGAGGCGGAGGGTTCCGCGTGCGAGCATCTCACCCGAAGGCTTTCTCTGCCTTAAGGGGGTCCATGTTGACTGCGCTCACAGGCGCCCCGAGCATCTCCCACGAACGCTTGCTCTGCTTTAGGGGGGCTGGTCCTTAGGTCCTAAAGTGTTGCGTCTGCCTCTCGAATGTTTTCTGTTTGCTCGGGTTAAGTTAGGCTTAGAGCACTGTGAGTGTTAAGAGATTGCCGGGTCTTGGTGGTTCTTGTGGTTTCACTGCTTTGAGGGGGGCGTTGCTTAAGCCTTAAAAGTTGTCGTCTGCTCCGCGATTGCTCTCTGTTGGTTGGGGCTAGACTAAATTGAGGCTTTGTTAGTGTTGAGGGATTGCCGGGGTTTGGGGGTGCTTGTGGTTTCACTGCTTTTAGTGGGCCGTTGCATAAGCCTTCAAGCTCGTCGTCTGCCCCGTTGTCTGCTCCGCGATTGCTCTCTGTTGGTTCGGGCTAGACTAGAATGAGGCTTTCTTATTGTTGAGGGATTGCTGGGCGTTGGGGGTGCTTGTGGTTTTACTGCTTTGAGGGGGCCGTTCCTTATGCCTTCGAACTCGTCGTCGGCCCTACGAGTGCTCCCTGTTTGCTCGGGCTGCTCTTGGTTGAAGCTTTGGTAGTGTTTAGGGATTGCTGCGGTTTTGGTGTCTTTGTTGTTTGAAAGAAGGTCAAAGTTCTCGGGGGCGTTTCTGCCTAGGCTCGGGAGATTTTTCTGGCGTGGGAGGGTCCCCCCTTGCGACGTGTCAGGGGTGCGAGGTGGGTTGGGGCTCAGAGGCGGAGGGGTTCGAGTGCGAGCATCTCACCCTGAGGTTTTTTCTGCTTGAAGGGGGACCACTTGGACTGTGCCAGCAGGCGCTCCAAGCGTCTCGCACGCACCCATCCTCGTCAGAAGGCGGCAATCGTAAGGGGGGGGGGGGGGATAGATTGCCAACAGGTGGCAATCACAGGAGATCTAGATTGTCAGCAGGTGGCAATCTTAGGGGGGGGGGTCACATTGCCAACAGGTGGCAATCACACCTGCGTTTTTGGTGCTTAGCTGCCACTTGTCAGGCCTGATGGATTGCCGGCAGGTGGCAATCTTAGGGGGTCTAGATTGTCAGAAGGCGGCAATCGCAGGGGGGGGGGGGTATAGATTGCCAACAGGTGGCAATCACATGAGATCTAGATTGTCAGCAGGTGGCAATCTTAAGGGGGGGGGGTCACATTGCCAACAGGTGGCAATCACACCTGCGTTTTTGGTGCTTAGCTGCCACTTGCCAGGCCTGATGGATTGCCGGCAGGTGGCAATCTTAGGGGGTCTAGATTGTCAGAAGGCGGCAATCGTAGGGGGGGGGTATAGATTGCCAACAGGTGGCAATCACAGGAGATCTAGATTGTCAGCAGGTGGCAATCTTAAGGGGGGGGGGTCACATTGCCAACAGGTGGCAATCACACCTGCGTTTTTGGTGCTTAGCTGCCACTTGCCAGGCCTGATGGATTGCCGGCAGGTGGCAATCTTAGGGGGTCTAGATTGTCAGAAGGCGGCAATCGTAGGGGGGGGGGGGGTATAGATTGCCAACAGGTGGCAATCACAGGAGATCTAGATTGTCAGCAGGTGGCAATCTTAAGGGGGGGGGGGTATAGATTGCCAACGGGTGGCAATCACCGGCGATCTAGATTGTCAGCAGGTGGCAATCTTAGGGTGGTACAGATTGCCAACAGGTGGGAACCTTAAGGGAGTACAGATTGCCAACAAGTAGCAATCACAGTGGATCTAGATTGTCAGCAGGTGGTAATCTTAGGGGGGTACAGATTGCCAACAGGTGGCAATCTTAGGGGGGTACAGATTGCCAACAGGTGGCAAGGGGGAAGTGACTCCAGGGGGAATCGAACCACCCATCTCTCCGGGATTCCCGCAGCATGGGGCTGTGAGGCAGCAAGGTTTGGAGTGCAGGTGCGCAGGGTTCTCTGTGGGGTTGCTGGGTTTCCTCCAGGGCTTTAGGTCCCGAGCCCTTTGGGTACCCTAGGCTGCCTTGCGTCCGGGATCCCCGGCCCCCCTCCCCGCCGCCCAGGTCCAGCCACTGGCGTGATGCCACCGATGCGTCTTCGCGCGGCGGGCAAAAAGAGTGAGGGGTCAGGGGGGCCGAGCGGGAGCACCACTCGCGAGTCCCGGTCCCCCCTGGCCCCGCCTTGCGCATCGGAATGGCGAGGGGCAAAGCCGAGAACCCCAGCAACAGGCAAGCTGGGGGGAGGGCCGAGCGGGAGCACCACTCGCGAGTCCCGGTCCCTCCTCCCCGGCACAACGCGTGGAGATGGCGAGGGGCTAAGCCCAGAACCCCATACCCAGCGACGCGACGACGCATTATGATCTAGCTCGCTCGGGCCGAACCGCAATTATAGGTTTCCGTGCCTCAGCTATGTTTCACTATCGTAGAGTGTTTTTTTAATGTAAACGGTCAGGTTATGGGGAAGTGATGTCTCAAGACGGTTGTCTCTCACGGTTTCGGCCAAAATGTGGATCGGGTGTTGTTCGGCTTATGTCTGTGCTTCGTGTAGGGAGACTGTTGGACCAGTTTTGGTGTTGGAGTGCTCGTTCGTAGGCCCAAAGAGTGTTGAAAGGGTCTGTCAAGAATGACCGCTTGCGGTATGATGGTACATGCGGCGAGTTGGCTCTTGGCTCCTGGTCGGCTCCTCAGCCCTGGGGGATAGTCACAACGGCAGCTCCCAGGAGTGCAATAGCTTGTGCTTTGCCCCTTTGGTGTGTCAGCGGGCGGCCAGCATAAAGGGCTCAGATCGTCAGCAGGTGGTAACCGTAAGCTGTTTGTTTTCTGGGGATTGTCGCGAGGTGGCAATCGCGAGGGTCGTGCTGGTTGGGCCGGGGTTTGGGGGTGCTTGTGGTTTCACTGCTTTTAGTGGGCCGTTGCATAAGCCTTCAAGCTCGTCGTCTGCCAAGTTGTCTGCTCCGCGATTGCTCTCTGTTGGTTCGGGCTAGACTAGATTGAGGCCTTTTATTGTTGAGGGATTGCTGGGGTTTGGTGCCCGGGTTTGCTGGGTTTCCTTCAGGGCTTTAGGTCCCGAGCCCTTTGGGTACCCTAGGCTGCCTTGCGTCCGGGATCCCCGGCCCCCCTCCCCGGCGCCCAGGTCTGGACCTCGTCGCTTCGCTTCGACTCGCCGGACCCTCCCCTGCCAGGTTTCAGGGAGTTCCGAGGTGGTTTGGGTTTTCGTAGGCTGCAAGGTCGGAGTGCGCGAGGCTTGTGGTTTTGTTCAGGGTGTGGCTTCGGAGGTTGGAAGGCATGGGGCTGTGAGGCAGCAAGGTTTGGAGTGCAGGTGCGCAGGGTTCTCTGTGGGGTTGCTGGGTTTCCTTCAGGGCTTTAGGTCCCGAGCCCTTTGGGTACCCTAGGCTGCCTTGCGTCCGGGATCCCCGGCCCTCCTCCCCGGCGCCCAGGTCTGGACCTCGTCGCTTCGCTTCGACTCGCCGGACCCTCCCCTGCCAGGTTTCAGGGAGTTCCGAGGTGGTTTGGGTTTTCGTAGGCTGCAAGGTCGGAGTGCGCGAGGCTTGTGGTTTTGTTCAGGGTGTGGCTTCGGAGGTTGGAAGGCATGGGGCTGTGAGGCAGCAAGGTTTGGAGTGCAGGTGCGCAGGGTTCTCTGTGGGGTTGCTGGGTTTCCTTCAGGGCTTTAGGTCCCGAGCCCTTTGGGTACCCTAGGCTGCCTTGCGTCCGGGATCCCCGGCCCCCTCCCCGGCGCCCAGGTCTGGACCTCGTCGCTTCGCTTCGACTCGCCGGACCCTCCCCTGCCAGGTTTCAGGGAGTTCCGAGGTGGTTTGGGTTTTCGTAGGCTGCAAGGTCGGAGTGCGCGAGGCTCGTGGTTTTGTTCAGGGTGTGGCTTCGGAGGTTGGAAGGCATGGGGCTGTGAGGCAGCAAGGTTTGGAGTGCAGGTGCGCAGGGTTCTCTGTGGGGTTGCTGGGTTTCCTCCAGGGCTTTAGGTCCCGAGCCCTTTGGGTACCCTAGGCTGCCTTGCGTCCGGGATCCCCGGCCCCCCTCCCCGCCGCCCAGGTCCAGCCACTGGCGTGATGCCACCGATGCGTCTTCGCGCGGCGGGCAAAAAGAGTGAGGGGTCAGGGGGGCCGAGCGGGAGCACCACTCGCGAGTCCCGGTCCCCCCTGGCCCCGCCTTGCGCATCGGAATGGCGAGGGGCAAAGCCGAGAACCCCAGCAACAGGCAAGCTGGGGGGAGGGCCGAGCGGGAGCACCACTCGCGAGTCCCGGTCCCTCCTCCCCGGCACAACGCGTGGAGATGGCGAGGGGCTAAGCCCAGAACCCCATACCCAGCGACGCGACGACGCATTATGATCTAGCTCGCTCGGGCCGAACCGCAATTATAGGTTTCCGTGCCTCAGCTATGTTTCACTATCGTAGAGTGTTTTTTTAATGTAAACGGTCAGGTTATGGGGAAGTGATGTCTCAAGACGGTTGTCTCTCACGGTTTCGGCCAAAATGTGGACCGGGTGTTGTTCGGCTTATGTGTGTGCTTCGTGTAGGGAGACTGTTGGACCAGTTTTGGTGTTGGAGTGCTCGTTCGTAGGCCCAAAGAGTGTTGAAAGGGTCTGTCAAGAATGACCGCTTGCGGTATGATGGTACATGCGGCGAGTTGGCTCTTGGCTCCTGGTCGGCTCCTCAGCCCTGGGAGGATAGTCACAACGGCAGCTCCCAGGAGTGCAATAGCTTGTGCTTTGCCCCTTTGGTGTGTCAGCGGGCGGCCAGCATAAAGGGCTCAGATCGTCAGCAGGTGGCAACCGTAAGCTGTTTGTTTTCTGGGGATTGTCGCGAGGTGGCAATCGCGAGGGTCGTGCTGGTTGGGCAGGGAGCGCATCGTTTCGCAACGTTGGGTCCGCGGTTCGATTCCGGCCCCCGCCGGGCAAGGACCCCGACGGCAAGCCCGGAGCGGCTGTGCGAAGCAACGGCCGCCTCATTGCATTGCTTGGTCTGTTTTTTTTTGATATGGGTTCTGGGATTTTGCACTAGAGCTTTACCCCTTCTTCGGGGTCTTTTTGCCCCTTGGATTGTCGGCAGGCTCGCTCGGATTGGCGGCCGGCGGCAATTGTCAGGGGTCCGGATTGTCGGTCGGTGGCAATCGTGAAGGGTCCGGTGAGGGAGGCGTTGGATGGCTGTCACGGTCCCATCCTGGTCTGTGTGCCTCTGGATTGTCGGTTGTTGGCGTCGTGAGGGGGGTTAGATTGTCACTCGGATGCGCTGGGCTTGGTTCTGTGTGGCCAGTGCAGTACTCGGGTGCTCTTCCTTGTGCATGGCCAGGGCAGTACTCGGATGCTCTGGGCGTCATCCTGTGTGGCCAGTGCAGTACTCGGATGCCTTGGGCTTGGTTCTGCGTGGCCAGTGCAGTATTCGGATGCTCTTCGTTGTGTATGGCCACGGCAGCACTCGGATGCTCTGGGCTTCATTCTGTGTGGCCAGTGCAGTACTCGGATGCTCTGGGCTTGGTTCTGTGTGGCCATCGCAGTACTCGGATGCTCTGGGCTTCGTTCTGTGTGGCCAGTGCAGTACTCGGATGCTCTGGGCTCGGTTCTGTGGGGCCAGTGCAGTAGTCGGATGTGCATGTCCAGGGCAGTTCTCGGATGCTCTGGGCTTCATTTTGTGTGGCCAGTGCAGTACTCGGATGCTCTGGGCTTCATTCTGTGTGGTCATCGCAATACTCGGATGCTCTGGGCTTCATTCTCTATGGCCAGTGCAGTACTCGGATGCTCTGGGCTTGGTTCTGCGCGGCCAGTGCAGTATTCGGATGCTCTGGGCTTCATTCTGTGTGGCCAGCGCAGTACTCGGATGTTCTGGGCTTCATTCTGTGTGGCCAGTGCAGTCTTCGGATGCTTTGGGCTTCATTCTGTGTGTCCAGTGCAGTACTCGGATGCTCTGGGCTGTACTCGGATGCTCTTCGTTGTGCATGGCCGGTGCAGTACTCGAGTGCCCTGGGCTTCATTCTGTGTGGCCATCGCAATACTCGGATGCTCTGGGCTTCATTCTGTATGGCCAGTGCAGTACTCGGATGCTCTGGGCTTGGTTCTGCGCGGCCAGTGCAGTATTCGGATGCTCTGGGCTTCATTTTCTGTGTGGCCAGCGCAGTACTCGGATGTCCTGGGCTTCATTCTGTGTGGCCAGTGCAGTACTCGGAGGGTCTTCCCCAGCCCACAGAGCGCGCCTTGCTGCTCTCTCAGAGGCTTTCAGAGACTCACTAAGCTGCTCCAAGAGGGGTCTTGGCAGTGGGCTACAGCCCTCTCAGAGCCTTTCAGAGGGTCTTCCCCAGCCCTAAGCAGATGCTGGAAACGGCAAAGAAGCAGGTCAAACGATTCCTGGCACGGGAGAAGGCTTTGGGCGACGAGAGCAAGGTGGTGAAAGCCTTTCATTTGGACTCTGGAGAGCTCTCTCAGAGGCTCTAAGAGCTTTTCTCAGAGGGTCTAAGAAGGGAGAGCAAGGTGGTGAAGGCCTTTCATTTGGTCTCTGGAGAGCTCTCGCTGAGGCTCTAAGAGCCTCTCTCAGAGGCTCTAAGAAGGGTCCCCAGCCCACAGAGCATCTTGTCTGCTCTCTCAGAGGCTCTAAGAGGGGTCTTGGCAGTGCTCGGAGCCTCTAAGAAGGTCTTCCCCAGCCCACAGAGGAGCTTTTGCTGCTTTCTCAGAGGCTTTAAGAGCCTCTCTCAGAGGCTTTAAGAGGGGTCTTGGCACTGGGCTACAGCCCTCTCAGAGCCTCCAAGAGGGTCTTCCCCAGCCCACAGAGGAGCTTTTGCTTCTTTCTCAGAGGCTCTGAAGGGTGCTGGTGAGATTTTCCCCAGCCCACAGAGGCTCTTTGTCTGCTCTCTCAGAGGTTTAAGAGTGGGCTACAGCCCTCTAAGAGCCTGCAAGAGGGTCTTCCGTGCGGCCAGTGCAGTACTCGGATGCTCTTCGTTGTGCATGGCCATGGCAGTACTCGGATTCCCTGGGCTTGGTTCTGTGTGGCCAGTGCAGTACTCGGCTGCTCTGGGCTTGGTTCTGTGTGGCCAGTGCAGTACTGGGATGCTCTCGGCTCCATTCTGTGTGGCCAGTGCCGTTCTCGGATGCTCTGGGCTTCATTCTGTGTGGCCAGTGCAGTACTCGGATGCTCTTGGCTTGGTTCTGTGTGGCCAGTGCAGTACTTGGATGCTCTTCGTTGTGCATGGTCAGGGCAATACTCGGATGCTCTGGGCTGCATCCTGTGGGGCCAGTGCAGTACTCGGATGCTCTGGGCTTCATTCTGTGTGGCCAGTGCGGTACTCGGATGGTCTGGGCTTCATTCTGTGTGGACAGTGCAGTACTCGGATGCTCTGGGCTTCGTTCTGTGTGGCCAGGGCCTTTTCCATTTATCGCTTCCATACATGGCGAGCTATCAGACTGGATTGTCCGTCATGTCTGTCTACGGCGTCTGAGCCTTTCAGTTGCATGTTCTGACCTGGGAGCTTCAGAGGAGCGGACGGGCGGCCGTGTTCCGTGCGTCTCCGTCTGGCTTTCAGCGCACCTCCGCGGTTCGCGTGTTCTTTCTTGTGCTTGATCTTCTTCTGAGCCGAAAGCGTGCTGCGGAATCGCGGGGGGGGGGGTGCCCGGTGGTGGGTCGGTCTTTTTCTTTAGGTCTTGCATGTAGGCAGGCAGGTGTCGGGGCGCAGGGGTTCCATTACTTGAGCGTGTTCATCTCAAGTGTTCAGCTTCGATCTTTGGTGGCTGTTGATGTGCAGGCGGGCTTTTGCTCTCCGGGCGGTAGCGGCAGCGGATTGTCTGTACAGCGCTTGGCCTCTCGTCTTCCGGCTCTGTCCCAGCAATCTTCGGTGGGGTGACACTTGCTAGAGCCCGGCTCTCAGTGGTGTTTGCATTGGCTTGGCTCGCTGTGCTGCATGTCTTCGTTGTGCACTTCCTGTGTGCCGTCTTTTGCTCGCGCCGCCGTGTCTCGATGTTTGGGGGCACGGTTGTTCTTTTCCATGACGGTGCTTGCTCTTTCAGTCGTTGTTGCTGCTGTGGGACTCGCAGTCCGAGGAGTCCCTCGTGCTCGTACTGCTTGCCTGTTCTCTTGAGCCGCACTTTGGTTGGCTGTGACAATGGCCTCCACTGCGCCGAGGAAGGCGTGTTGCCATGCGTCCATCCTCGTGTCCGTGGCGGTCTCTGGTTGCGGTAGCGCCTTGCGCAGCCTGGGATCCCGTCGTAGTGCTGCGTCGAAGTGGTGCAGCACGAAGCTGTGCGATCCAATGCGGTCTCCCTGAGGTACGAGTCGGAGTAGCTGTCGAACGGCGAACAGCCAGTCCTCCCAGGCGCGCTTGCTGATGGACTCGTCTTCCGGCCGGGGTAAGAGGCGCTGGAATGGGTCGTGAAGGTGGACTGGCGTGGCATGTGCCTGGAACAAGCGATGGAGTGCTGTCTGGCGATGCCGTACGCGCGCCTCCCATGGGTGATCTTGGCTTTCCGGCGTGCTGAGCTGCTCGATCTTGTGCTTCATCCGAGTTATCATGACGATGGCGTGGAGCCGCTCGAGGAAGGCCTCGACCCATGCGGTGCTTTCCAGTTCCGGCGATTCAGTCTTGGGCATGTCTTGTTTCAGGTACTCGTCTTCGTCCTGGAAGCTGTCGGCATATGCCGTGTTGAGGGCTTCTTGTAGCTGGGCGTGGTCGGGCTCTTGGAGCAGGTCCAGCAGGCGCGTTGCTCGCGAAATCTCGAGTCGCCAGTGGGCCGCGCTTGTGTTCCTGTCGTGTGGGTTCGGCAGCAGAATCTGTGCGGCGGGCTGGTTTGCCAGCACGGCTGAGTATCGCTGTTCCAGTTGGCGGCGTTGCTCGAGCCGCTGCCCCTTGGGCTTTGCGCGGCGTTTGGCGCCGCGGCTGCTTGTCCGCGGTGCCATGGCGCTTGGCGGCCACTCCTCTTACTTGCTGCTGCCCCTTCTGTGTGGTGGGTTTTATCCTCTGATGCTTTTGCTGTGGCTCTCTGGTCGGCTTCGTGCTTTTCGACTGCAGTGCCTTTGCTGGTACGGCTTTGCGAGGGTCCCGGGCGCGCCGTGTGGCGTCTTCTCCTACCTCGGCTTCTGTTGCTGTGTTTCTGCGATGACTGACGGCTCGTGCGTTGCGGCAGTGGGTGCGGAGCAGCATGCATGGGTGTGTGCTTGAGCCAGACGGCCTTGCTCTGCGAGTCGTGCCTTCACAGTTGCTCTGGTCGGGACGGACCGGCGCGAGTGGGGGTGGGTGGGGGGGGGGGGGTGCAGGGGGCGGCTGACGGAGCGTCTCTCCAGCTCACCCTTTGCAGGAGACCTGTGCATGTCAGGTATACCGTGCCTGTGACTGCGCTTCATTGCATGTGCGCGTCTCTGATCGGCCCTTTTTTCCTCTCTGCGCCGGGCGCGCGGCCGTGCTGGACGGGGCGTGAAACCGGTATGGCTGCCTCACCTGAGAGGCGGCTTCCGCTCAGTCTTTGCTGGTCTTGCTGCGCCGCGCGGGGCGTTCGCGGGGTCTGCATTTCGGGCACAGCCCCTTCTCCGTGCCTTGGAACTTCTCTCGGCAGTTTCTCGCTGTGCATGTCATCCATCCCGTCTGCCTGTTTGTGCGCCTGGAACAGTTCAGGCAGTGCCTTCCGGACCTTCCGTCGACGGACTGTTCTGCGGCTGCTTGCTGGGGGAAGCTTTCTTTGCAGCCCCTGCAGATGAACCAGCCCGTGCGCAGGCGCTTGGCTTTGTTGGAGAGCTTTTCCTGACAGTCGATGCAGGCGAGGGCGTCGTCCGGCATGGTTCGCATCTGGAGGCTGAAGTCTGTGGCTGGCTTCCGTTTGTTGCAGCTGGTGCAGTTCAGCTGGGTCGCGGCGAGCCGGCATTCTGAGCACTGGCGCTTCGTGTCTGCGTTTGCCTGGGCTACTTGCGCTCTTGGAAACGCCTCTTCCACTTTGATCAACTGGCAGCGGTTGCACGGGAGGCTCCGGGCCAGGGCTTTCTGTGCGTTGATGCTTCGTTTCAGGGGGCCTTTGCTGTTGACGGCTCCAAGCTTTTGGCACGGCATGCATTGGCCGCCGCGGTTGGCCCGCTGCAGCTCCCACTCTGCGTGCGTGAAGAGGTCCCAGCTCTTCAGCTCCTTGCATGTCTGGCACCGGGCCCTCGGCCAGCGTGCTTCGTGCATGGCCTTCCAGTCGATCTCTTCGCCTCGGAGCTTTTTCAGGAGCAACGTGGGACCCTCCGTGGCGCCGCGCCGGAAGAGCCAGAGTGGGAACGGCCGCAGGATCAGCACGTCGGATCTGTCGCGCACGCGGCTCGCCACCACCGTGCCGTAGGCGGCGTGAATTTTGGAGTCCACGTTCAGGTCCAGCATCACGGCCGTCCTGTGCGGCGGGCGTCACGACTGTCGCCTACTGTGTGTGTGTGTGTGTGTGTGTGTGTGTGGTTTGGATTCTTTCTGTGTGCGGCCGAGCGGCAGCGTCTTGCCTTGACTGACGTGGGCCGTCATTGCAAAGGCCGGGGTCAGCGGGATCTGCGTGCGCTTGACTTTCAGCACGGGCTTCTTGCGGCCTTTGTCCAGTTTCCAGGTGCGGGAAATCGGCCGGATGGGGTAGAGACCGCGCACCTTCGTGCCGTTGAGGGTCCAGTCGGCTTTGCCGATCTTGACGAACCTCGCTTGTGATGCCGGCTACGTAAGCGGAGGCGGGTGCAGGATCGGGCCCCTGATTTCCCCTTTCCCCCGGGCTGTTGTCGTTGGCCGGGGACTCGAATTCACGGGCCGTAGACGACCGCGGCACACGGCCGCGTCCTGTTTTTTTGTTGTTGTTGTTGTTGTTGTTGTTGTTGTTGTTGTTGTTGTTGTGCTCTCGCAGCTATCGACTGCCGCCGGGGCGCACGATGCTCGGCTGTTGGTCGTTCTCGTGCCAGACCCAGGAGTGGACGTGCCCTGTGCGGCCCTTCAGCAGCTTCTTCTTGGAGCGGTCCACGTGGTGCGTCAGCGCGACGGGCATGCCGATGGCCAGGGGAAGCATTCCGCAGAGCCCTTCCGTGTGCATGTCGTGGTACTGCAGCCAGCGGACCTTCGCTTCTTTGTCGCACGCCTGGGCTTGGAGCGCTTCCGCACCGGCCTTGTCTTTGGCCACGGACCAGACTAGCCGGCTGCCCGCATCCCGGGCGTAGGCCTTGGCGCGGTCCTTGTTGATCTGGTACTTGGCGTCGTTGTTCGGCACGACCACAGGCCCGTGCACGAATTTGGGCTCTCTGAGTCGTGCGTCTTCGGGCCCATCCACCACTCGCTTTCTGGAGCGTCGCTCTTCGCGCGTGAGGGTGCAACCTTCGACTGGCCTGCCGTGGAGGTAGCTGTGGTTGTCCTCGGACAGCATCCCATCGCGCAGCTCGTCCACGACCTGCGGAGCGGGTCGGTGGAAGGAGGCTGTACCAGTGCTTTTCGTTGTTTTTTTGTTTTGTTGCATGCCGAGAGCGTGTTGTTGGCCGGAGGGGGGGGGGGGGCATCGGGCGTGTGCGATGTTCTCTTAGATGCTTTTGTGTTTTAATCTGCTTGCGCGGTCGCTGCGCTCAATTGCTCCCTCGGGCGCCTGGTTCCACCAGTCGTCTTTGCATCTGATCCTCTGGTGCAGCTCCGTCACTCCTTGCACTGCGCCCTCCCAGAAGAGGGCCTGGCCGTGGTCCACCAGGGGGTCGCGCTCTGGGCCTCCCGTCGCGGTCTTGCCGGGCGCCTGTAGCTTCAGGGGGAGGTCGGCGAGGAAGCCTCCTTCGGGCGGAGGCAGTTGCCGGAAGTCGCCGCTGAAGATCACGTTGATGCCGGCGAAGGGTCTGACGTTGCCGCCGGCGTCGCACTTCCATTGGTTGGCGCTCGGCACGGTGCTCCGTGTGCGGGTCTCCACCTGGGCTAGCAGTCGGGCGCTGATCATGCCTACCTCGTCTGCGATGAGCCAGCGCCAGTAAGCCATGCGCCGCGCTGTCTGCGGGCTGCAGGTCGTCTCCAGGCAGTCTCTGTCTTTGCTGAGGCCGCAGGCCGTGTGGAGTGTCTCGCCGTCGATGTCTGCGGCGTTGGTGGCCTGGAAGGCGGCGAACTGGTAGTCGATGCCCTGCTCGTAGCCGAGGAGCTCCTCGAAGAGCTTGCGCACGTACTTCAGCACGTGGGTCTTGCCGGTGCCTGGACGGCCGTGTAGCAGCCAGACCAGCGGTTCCTCACTGCGTCTGAGTGTGTTCTCTGGTGGCACTAGGTTGTACTCCACCAGCACGCGCTCTACGACGAGTTTGAGGAATTCGTGCTGCTCCGCGTTCATCGTGCTTCGCACTTCGTTGCTCTCGAGCCACGCCCAGAGCTGGACGTTGCTGATCTTGGCGGTGCGCTTCGTGGTGGCCCGGCGGCTTCCGGCTAGGCCGGGCGCGTCTGCCGGCGTTTCTGCCTCTCTCTTGTTGCGCGAGGCTTCCGCATCTGCCAGCATGCGTGTGGCGTCGTCGACCCCCGTGCTTGCTTTGGCGTCTTCCAGGAGTTGCTCGGCCATTTCGCGCGGCATGTCGGATGCCGTGGAGGCTTCGCCCAGCCAGACGTTGTGGGAGAGGTTCAGCATTTGCACGGTGAGGTCGTGCTGGGTGCTTGTGGCGGGCGGCTCCTCTGCTTGGTTGGGCGGTGCCTCCTCTTCGGCGCCCGCAGCCCCTTGCTTGCCTGCGCCCCGCACGTGTGTCTTGCTGGCTTCCTGCAGCTCGTCTGCGTCGAAGTTGTAGATTTGGTCCTGGAGATCTTCGTTGTCGCTGTTGGCTGCCAGTTCCATGTCGGGCTGTAGGTCTCGGGGCAGGCTGAACACGAAGGCGTAGTTCAGGACGTAGCGCTTCAGCTCCTCGGTGGGGAAGCCCCCGGCGTGCTTCCACGCGCATTGCAGCGCCTGGCGCCAGCTGCTCATGTCCGTCGTGCGGAGGTGGCCGACGTACGGGACGGCTTCGGTGGCCTCGTGTGGGTTGCTGGTCCAGGGACAGAAGAGCAGCAGGATCTTCATGATGTGCTCCTCCTCGCTGCGGCTGCCGAGCGCACCGTAGAGGACCGGCACGTGCGGCCGCTTGCGTGGGACGATGACCCAGTCGTGGCGATGCTTCCGCACGCGGTTGCCGTTGCCCAGCGGCATCCAGTTTTCCCCGCCTTGTTCTCGGATCAGGTAGTCCGTGCCGCCCTGCAGAAGTCGACGTCCGAGTTTCTTGCCGAGCTTCTCCTTGCCTTTGTCCGTCAGCAGGGCGTGGTAGGCGATGTCGTTGTCGGTGGCTGCTTCGCGATCAGCGGCGGCGGCCTCCTCCTGCTGCTTTAGGGACCATGGATATCTGGCTGGCTGGATGTGGTAGAACCGAGCGAACTCGAAGGCCGAGAGGGGTTGCACTCTGGGGTCCGTGCCGCGGTTGCCGTAGACGGTCCACAGCTGTGGCTCGGCGACGAGCTTCCTTTTGCTTTTGTTGCCGGGTCTGTCGACCCACCCACTGAGGTCGCTCTGGATCTTTGCGCGCTCTGTCGGCAGCGGCCGGCCTTCGGTGGCGGCTTGCATGAGCTCGAGGCCCACCTGGAGGGACATGCCCGCGAGGGCTGCGGTCTTGATGGTTTCCGCGGCGGTGGGGTCGTTGTGGCCGGCGTTGTCGATGAGGTTGGTGCACTCCACGGAGCCTCGGACCACGCCCCGGGCGAAGGCGTCCGTCATGAGGCGCTTCGAGGCTCTGGCTCCCACGTAGCCGGCGGAGGAGTTGTTCCGCAGTTCGGTCTCCAGGTCCTTGTGGCTCTTGTTCCACTCTTGGACCTCGTTGACCGCGATGGGGTTCCGCTTGTTTTGGTAGTCGCATGCATAGCCTGCCTGCGCTGCTTGGTTCAGCTGGGCCTGGTAGGTCATCTCCCGCAGGCTGCTCTTCGTCGGGCAGTCTCGCGTGCAGCGGCCGGCGGCGTCGTGTAGGTCATCGGTGATCGGGAAGCGGTAGGGCAGCTGGACGTCGCCGTTGCAGCGCAGGGCGGCCAGCAGCGCGGGGTGGTTGCCGTTGAGGTTCGGGTCGTTGCAAGGCCCCCAGAGACGGCCGAGGGCGCTGCGCTTGCCCTTGACCGGCATGCCCATCTTTTCTGCGAGTCCCTCGCACACGAGTGTCGTGCTGTCCACCAGCTGCTTCTCGCGAGGGAAGCCTGCCTTGCACTTCGTGGGGTCTTTCTTGTCGCGGCAGTGGTCGAGCGGCAGCCGCGGACCGTTCGTCGTCTTGGGGAGGTGCACGTGATGTTGCTTCAGCTGCTGCAGGGCCTCCACGTCCTCGTCGAGATAGAGCCGTCGCCAGGTCGTGGCGTCCGTGGACGCGTCTGTGCTCTGGTAGTGCGGGCGGCTCAGGGCCAGGTAGGAGTCGCGGTAGGCGGGCCACTGCTCCTCCGTTTCCGGGCGCTTCTTCTCCCAGGTTTGCGGGTCCCGGTAGATGGTGCGGCTGACGTGGGCCGTGTAGGTGCAGTACTTCTGGAAGAGTTCTTGCTTGCGTGCGGGACCCAGGGCCTGCAGCTCCGCGAGGGACTTGAACTGGTGGAAGCACTGGAGGAAGAGCTGCACAGGGGGCGGCGGTGGCTTCGGTGTCGCATGGCCTTTCTTTGGTTGTCTCTCATGACTGTGCCGGCGTGCCTGGAAGTGGACGTGCAGCACCCCGGACTTCTGGCTTTCGATGGACCCGAACGCGGCGTCGATGCGGCCGAAGATCCCGCCGCAGGCCATGGCGTTGCTGCCGAAGGCGTCCGCGCAGGGTGTTTTGGACTTGCTGCAATTCGGGCACTGGGGGCAGTAGCGGACGCCGAAGAGGTGACGCAGCGCGAGCTGCACGAGGGTGCGGAAGCCGTCGGCGCAGGCCACGGGATCCTTGGTGAGCATGGCCCGGCGAGCGTCGTAGGGCGGCAGCTCGGCGGCGAGGGCTTCTGGGTTGAGGCTGTAGAACTCCACGTCCAGCTCCGGCTTGCTGCGCCCCTGGGCTCTTCGGGTGGTGGTGTCCTCTGGGCCGAGGCTGGGGTCGGACTGCCGGGCGCGGGCCAGGCGCAGCATCACCGTGCTGTCGCGCTCTGAGGGGGAGAAGGTCACGAAGATCGGTGTGCCGTGGCATATCCGATTGGCGTGGGTTTGGAGGCGCATGGTCTTGCGCACCTCGTGCGTGCCCGGGATGTTTCGACTGCGCGCCTCCGTGTTGTCCAGGACCTGGCACCGCTGTCGGGCTTGCTTTGGGCACTCGTTGTAACCTGGCTCTTGGTAGCTTGCCTGCTCCGAGTGTGGCCTTCTACGGCGCGCGTCACGGCACTTGCTTGCTCTCTACGGGTTTTCAGGCGGCGAAGGATGGGAGGCTTGCACTGCGGGTGGGTCCGTGCTTTATAGGATTTTCTTTGCACGAGCTTCGAGCCTTCAGGGCTGCTTCTGAGAGCCCTGGGACGAAGCGTAGTTTGGTGAGGTCTCCGTTGATGGGCTTCAGCTGGTTGTTGATGTCGAGGTACTGGCCTCTGAGGAGCTTTTGCTGGATCTGCTTTTGCCCCTCCAGGATCTCCTTGGTGGTCAGGGCCCTGCTCTCGTGGTTCTCGTCGGCGACGCTGTAGATGAAGGCGTTCCCCTGGGTGTTCACCATGGTCCTGAAGAGGTAGTTCCAGAGGGTGAAGCCGAAGCTCCAGTCTCGCCTGAATTGGGTTTCTGCCCGGCGCTGCATGGCTGTTGCCCATTCGAAGATCTGCACTTGGGGGGCCTCCGGGTTCTTGTCTCGGCGGCGTCCTTGCGCTGACGCCCGGTTGCCGGCTGTGCTGTTGCTGTTCTGGACGTCCGGACAGGCGGTGCCGTGGGCGAAGCAGAAGCTGAAGGCCGTGGCGAAGTAGAGCGGCTGGAACTGGTCCACCAAGATGTTGCCGGTGCGCACCTCCATGGTCTCGAGGACCTTCTCGTTCTCTTCGTTGCTGCGGAGCTGGGTTTGGAGGTCGTTGAGTGCGGCCGTGGCCACGGCGTTCTGGTCCTCGCGGTCCGTGCTGCAGCCTTCCGGCACGACGGCCCGGGCTCGCTGGTCGGCGAAGATGGCGCCGGCCCGCTGCATGTCCTGCTCCGGCGCGTCCGTCGGGGCGGCGGCCTTCTGCGGCTGCAGCTTGTGGGCGGTCTCGTCGTCCTCGCTCAGGCCGGAAATGATCTTGAGTACTTCCGGCGGCACGCCGCCCTCTGGCAGCTGTGATGCTGCCTCCCGCACATCCGCCATGCGCAGGTGCTGGAACGCGGGATGCCCGAGGCGCTGCATGTCGTGGATGAGGTTCACGACTACGTCTCTCCGCACGGTGGCCTGGTGGAGCAGCGTCTTGATCTCGGTCTCGCTCGTCTTGCCCGTTTTGTTCGTCTTGAGGAGCACCCTCGCGACCTCGGCGAGCGCCTTGCCTGTGCGCGGCAGGCTGGGGGGTGCTGCCGCTCCCGCTTGGTCCTGCTCCCTGGCAACTTCTGCGTGGTGTGCCTCTAGGTTGCGCAGGAGGTCTTCCCATGGGAGGGGAAAGGTGAGGGCGTTGCCGCGCGCGCCCAGGCGGTGACGGGCGTTCTGGGCTTTTTCGTCTAAGGTGGTCCCTTCGCTGCGGTGCCGCGCTTCCATGGACATGCACACCAGGGTCGTCACGCAGGGGCTTGCGCAGATCATTTCCATCACTGTGACCTTCTCTTCGTGCAGGCGCGCCGGGGAGTAGCCTGTCCACATGTCATTGCACAAGCTCAGGGGCGGCAGCTGGCCGTTGTCCAAGTGTTGCGCGCAGTCGCGGCAGAGGGGCACCTCGCAGTGCTCGCAGAGCGTGTGCTGGCTTGGGTGCTGGGGATTGGCGTGGCAGCGGTGGTCTTCTGGGCCGCAGAGTATGTCGCCGAGCCCGGGGATGGTCACGGTCCACTCGTTCAGCTCGGCCACGTCGGTGAGCTTGACGTCCCCGGCCAGGTCGTCGTAGAGCCCCAGGTACTTGTCGATGCTCAGGATGTCGTGCAGACGTTCGGTTGTCTCGGCGTGGGTCCTGTCGTTGCTGTGGGGACCCTGGATGAGCCTGCGCCAGCGGATGGGGCCCGCGGCCTCGGCGTCGGCCACGCGTGTGTGGATGCATGCGCAGCAGAAGCAAATGATCGCTTCCACCCTGTCTTTGCTGGTGGCTTCGGCGAAGCTCCGCAGCGCGCTTCTGTCCCGCGAGCTTCCGGCCACGGGTGCGGCCTCTCTGCACCGCAGGGCTATGGCTTCGTTGTAGACGCTGGCCAGTGCATCGGCCGGGATTGGCTTGGGTAGGTGCTGTGCGACGCTCTGCAGTGCTGTTACGTGCTCTTGCTGGACGTGCTCTCGAAGCTCTTGCTCGGTGCCCGTAAGCAATGACCAGTTGCAGCTCTGGAAGGCGCATAACTGTCCTGGCCAGGGTTCCCCACGGTCGAGGTCTTCGGGCCTGGCTCCGGGCGGTATCAGCGGCTGGGCTCGCAGCTGGGTGTGTGCGAGGTGCCGGAGAGCCTCTTCCAGTTGCCGCCGGGGGTGGCTGCTGTCCGGCGCCACGGGCATGCTGGTGAGCTCTTCCAGGAGGTTGGGCTCGTCCTGTGCCTCTGGCTCGGGCGGTCGTGTCGCCGGCTTCGACGGCGTCTTGCACGCCTGGGCCTGTTGATGGGCCTCCTCTCCGCCGGCGGCGGTTCTTCTGCGCTTGGCTGGGCGCGGAATCGGGTGGGGTGGTGGTGGTGGTGGTGGTGGTGGTGGCAGTGGTGGTGCGGGTGGCGGTGCTCGGTCTATGGGCACCAGCAGGTCGTAGTGGTCCCTGCCGTTGTACCAGAGATGGATCACTTCCGTGGCGTTCGGTGCTGCGTGCGGCCCGCGTTGGGCTGCTTCGTCCACGTCCGAGTGCGTGCGCTCGCTCGTGAGGATGTCGCCGTTTGGCGTCCGCCAGTGCAAACGGACTCGCTGCTGCCTCATGCGGGTGAAAGCGATGATGGCCGTGTCGCCGCCCCAGTGACCCGGCTCGCTTTGGAGGTATTGGCTTTCCTGTAGCCAGGCATGCACTTGCTCTTCGTCTTCTTCGGCTTCTGCGTTCTCTCTGAGGTACTGGATGATTAGGGCTCGGAGGCATGCCCCGCTCTCGCCGGTGTTCTCTCCGAGCGCGTGGAAGAGGCAGTTGCCGTCGCCTGACATCTTCTTGATGGCCAGCATGCCCCGAAAGTGCTCCTCTCGGCTGCATTGTCTGCTTGCCTAAAGAGCGCTCTTGACAGTGGATGCTCGAGGGAAAACGCCGGCCTCGACGCTGGGTCCGGGCTCCGTGTCGTGGTCGGAGTCCGTCTCGGCCCCCCTCGTCGCGCGGCCGGTTCTTCGTGAGATGGTTCAGCGGCATTCCTTGCGAGCTTTGCCGCTTCCACGGCTTCGTTTCTTGGCGGTGTTGCCTCGGCGGCTCTGTCGGCCTGTGCACACAGTGGGACTAGACGCTTGCCGGGCGGTGTTGTGCGCCTTTGGGGTGTAGCTTCTCTCCGGTGCCTCTGCTCGCTGGAAAGCTCGATCCAGGGCTCTCTCGTCGTCGGCCGTCCATCGTGGCTGGCGCGGCAGTGGCTTTTTGGGGGCCTGCAGGTCACGATGCCGCGTACGGCTTGCTTTCTTTTTTCTATGTCTTTTCTCGTGGCACAAGTCCTTACTTGCCTTCCGGCCGTGATGCCTTCTTCCGTCGGGGTGTTCTTGGCTTCGCGCCGGAGGGCGGGGTCGTGTCCCGTCGAGGTGCGGTTGTCGGGGAGGTTTTCCAGGCCTCGTGCGTGCATGCCCGTGGGCTCTCCTGTGATTTCTGAGGGCGACGGCACGAGGTGTCAGCGCGCCTCGTCGATCTTGATTGTTCCGCCCTCGGCCGGTGGGTTCGGTGCGCAGTTGCGCGACATACATGCGTGTATACACGGGTTCTCTCTTCGGAGGCTCTGGTGCATGCACGGGCGTCAGAAGTGTCAGGCTGCATCTCCTCGCCAGGTAGTCCTTCTTGAACGCTTCGAAGTCCCAGCCGGTCGCCTCGTGGTTCGGTGCGCTGAGGCCGTTGAGGTTTCGGTCGGGGTCGGGCCGTCTGCGCGTGTCGCATGCGATCCCGCCTGATCGTCGTCGTCTGTCATGTCGGCCCACCGTCGGCTGCTTTCGGGCTGCATGATGGCTTCACCTGCACGGGCGGGGGAGCGAACCGTGCCTGCTCTTTCTCTCTTACTGTCGGAAGCAGCTTCGGCCTAGATGGTTCTTCAGGAAGCGAATCTCTGCTTTTGAGGCTCGATCACGAATTGGGCTGCGGTGCCAGGTTAAGGTTGGTGTGCTCTCGCTGCAGGCACGATGTCAGCGTCGTTGGCTTGCTGCTTGCAGCCGACTCTCCTTTTTCGCTTCTGCTGCTGTGGCTGCAAGGCGCGGTGCTCCTTCGCGGCCGGCGCACGGCAGAGGTTGTGTGAAACGAACGACTCCTTCCTAGCTCTGTGCTGTCAGCATGTCTCACATGTCATGGGAAAGGACCAACGTGATCAGTGGCCCGTCTAACGTCGTGCGCACTGCTTGGTTGCGGCTCCGCAGGCGGCCCTGGGCTGCCGCTGCTAGAGCAGCGGATGTAGCAAGCT
>CAJNDT010003217.1:0-7500 GCA_905221615.1 Symbiodinium sp. CCMP2592
GTTTTTTGGTGCAGGGTTGTAGAAGAGGCTTTGGACAAGTCTAGAAAGCGGCTTTAGAATAATATGTTTTGGTGTTTTGTTCTGTATTTGTGTATTGGGATCAGTCCTACTCAGGATTTTACAAGCGCTGCATGTGGTGTTGTGCTTGTTTAGGTTCAAAGTTGCGCTAGCGCTGTGGAGTCACGGCTTCCGTTCATAATCGCTTTTACGAGGTCCCCGAATGAAAGCAAGACGAACCGTTCACGATCACGTTTTCTGATTGAAAGGGTTTTTTGTTCAAGGACTGGTGCAACGGGCCCATGTTCCTCCAACGTGCATACTGTTGGAGTATTTGGACAAGGAAGTATATCACATGATGGTATATCCCAGAGCGTCCGTACATATGTCTATATCATATATATATATATATATATGATATAACATATATATGTGCGTGTATATATGTATATGTATGTATATACATATATATATATATATATATGTAAATATATACTGCCATACGGCCAGTATCCCGTACAGTCCCTGTACCTCTGCCCAAGACCCTATCAGTTCTGAAGTGCCACCCACCTCCCCCCCGCCTGTACGTTCTAAACTGCTGGACCACCCACAGTTCGCCATACATACCCTGTACCCCTGAACCCTAACACCTCTGCCCCATACTCCTTTTATTGTTTGTTCTTTTTGGTTAAAGCCCATTGTTAATTCTGTTATGGTTAAACCCCTATCGCTGTTGTGGGGGTTCCTTAATATGGTTATAGTGCGATGTACCCCCAAACCCCATTCTAATTATTAAGGCCCCCACATCATAGAACCTTACTATAGTAAAAGGACCCTTTAAAGGAACCCCTATTCAAGTCATTAAGGACCCTATATCATAGTACCTTTATAGATCCCTTAAAGAGCCCTTTAAGGAACCCCCTTCAACGCAACCCTATTCTAGTAGTTAAGGCGCCCAAATACTACCCCAAACCCTAAACTCTATAGATCCCTTCAAAGAACCCCTGACAGATCCCTTCAAAGGCCCCTATACTATATATTTCCGCTACAGTCACTGCTGAACCCTAAGGGTCCATGTACTCATACAGTATATACATTGGCCTGAATGTAGTCCCTATATAGGTACAGTAGGGCCCGTGTATCTCTACATGGGTACATGGACCCTTATACCCTAAACCCTCATCGAACCCTTATAGATCCCTTAAAGGATCCCTTATGGTACCCTTAAAGGATCCCTTAACTATATGGATACATGGACCCTTAGGGTTCGGACTTCCTCCCTTTAGGGGAAGTCACTTTTGGACCCTACGCGAAGGGACGACTTCGCTCCGCGCAGGCTTTCTCGGCGTGGAAACCGATTTCGGCGCCGTCAAGGCACCTCGGTGGCATGCAAGTCGGTTTTGAAGACGTTATGTATATATACATGTATATGGATAGATAGGTAGATCGTGAGATACATATATATATATATATATGTCATAATGTCCCCATGCATGTTTGTATATGTGTAGGCGAACGATAGGTTACGCAGGTTTATCACAATCAAGGCAGTTATGTTGAGAATCAATTCGGCTGTGGTCGTAACAACGAGCCGGTGCTGTTGAGAATATGAAGAGGGTTTTGCATTGAATAGCGGGTTCTGCCGCTGATTTCGGGCCTAGGATTCAGCACTTCCCAGGACGTGCTTCCTCTGCAGACAAGCTATCATGATTATGATTAGACATATGTTATGACTTTTTGTAACATTATGGTCATGAGTACTACTACCATTACAAGCGCAGGTGATCGTCCATGAGGGCGTCATCGAAGTTCACGACCTGACGCCCCCTGGCTGGCACAATGGTGTGTAGCTTCAGGGCTCAAGTACAGGAAGTGTCAGTTCTTGATCTTTATTTAGTGACAGTGTAGAGGCCCAGAAGGTCATCAATCAAGATACTAGTCCAAAATAGCCCCAAAACCCTAAGCCCCTAAACCCTAAACCCCTAAACCCTAAACCCTAGTACAAGTTGGGGGCTGACGAGCTGGAGAGGATCTTGGCACCAGCCGCCTCCGAGGGTCCAAAGCACGATACCTGACGCGCTTCAACTCAAGGCCTACCCAGAGCCTGCGCTCCCATGTAATCGTAAAGCCGCAAACCCTGAAGCGGAATCCCTAAAGCCCAAAGGGGGTTTAGGGTTTAGGGCTAGCCTTACTCAGAGAGCCCAATACCCCTTTATTAAGGAACAGACCTTAAATCATAATATCAAGGCCCCTATAATTTAAGCAATATTCCTTAATTAAGGGATATTGGGCTCTCTGGGGGAACAGACCTTCAATCATAGTAGGGATCCTATTGTAATTTAAATTATACGTTTATTCCTTAATGAAGGAGTTTGGGAGGCTCTGGCTACTTGAAGCACCAAAATGTGCGTTCTGAAGTGTTCTTATCAAAAATCCTTATCCCAGTGCCTTTAAAAGGATAGATATCTGTGGGGTTACAGGCAGGGTGAATCACGCAGTCTGAGGGGCTGTTGTTGTAGCCAAAGCCTGGCAGCGCTCAACTCGCAAAAGCCCAAACCCGAGCACTTGCCCTAACCCTAAACCTTAAACCCTAAACCGTGGACACCAGGATCTACAATCCTCCCGGCTACTGGTCGGACTACTTTCTGCTGCTCGCCCCAATCAAGTCTTCGGGCTTAGGCCTTGTGTTGGTTTGGGCTTCAGTTTTCATTGTTTCCGATGGCAAAAGGAGGGACCCTTAATAAGGACCCCTACCCTATAATGGGTATCTCATGGCTATTAAGGGTACCCTTATGAAGGGTCCCTCCTTTTTACCCTTGGATTGTTTGATTAGAGGTCTCAGTAGTCAGCTACAGGGCCCCCTTACGTCTCCTATATGCTACACCACCGTACGCAGCCCAAAATCCTATACTGCTGCTTACGGCCCCTGTGTTAAGCCCCACAGTAACCCGTATAGTAAACCTTACCCTAAGCTGAGCATCACCCCAAGCTCCCCCCTTTATCAGTGTGGATGCGGGGCCGGAAGGTGTTCCGCTTGCAGACGGGCAGTTGTCTGGATTGTAGCTGTCCTCGGTTTGAAGAGTGGCGAAGTACAGTACTCTTCTGTGGACGAGAGACAGAATCCTCATTTACAGAATACCACACGCTTCCTACCCCAAGCTACCAGAGACGACTTTCATGTAGGGTCTTCAGATAAGCGCCGATATAGTTTGAATGGTTTCGTAGTGCGATCCCTGTCGAGTGTGCTCTCCTTCAAGCCCAAAAAATCAACAAAACTGGCATATGGGAGTTTCCGAAAATTAGAGTTCCTTTATTTTGGGGTCCTTATAATAAGGGTACTATATTAGGAGTAACTAGCCTGGGAGCCCCATGTAACCCCTCTGAACACCAAAACCTTAAAACCTACAGCTCGAACAAGTATCACCACACAGAATCATACTGCACTCCCCATCTTTCGAGCTACAACTACCCTTACCATAACCCAGGACCTATCGGACCTAATCATTGGACCCTCTACGACCCTTACAGAAACCCCCAGAAGAGCCTCGAAAAAGCCTTGAATGAACATGGAAATGTCCGTCTAGTACTGAGATGACCGCCCTCTTAAGTCTTACAGTAAGTCTGACGTTCCTAAAACTCCAAACTTTAAAAAACCTGGTCTTTAATTTCTGCCAAATAATCTTAAACTTCATATTGTAAGAAGTATCACTAGACCCAAGAACCAAATCAGGAATTCAAGCCCCTAGCTGCAACAGGCACATCGGCCGCACCTTGGTCGACATCGCCGCTCGTTTTATTCTGGTGCTAGGACCTTGCAGGTATAATTCCAAAAAACCGTAAACTCCAAACCCCAAATCCCAAAAAGCATCCTAAGCGTGCTACACCACCCAACACCCTAATCCATAAACCCTAAACTCGGGTTGTTGTGGAGTTCTGCAGGTTCTTGCTTGGATTTTCATGGGTAGTTATAAATAGGGTTATAAGCCCCCTAATGTGGGTTCTAACTATACTTGTCCTACTCATAAGCCCGCTTACAACTACCCTAAGCCCTAAACCCCAAACCCCTAAACCCTATAAACCCGAAAGCCTGCGTAGAACTACCCCTCATCCCTAAACCCTATAGAATCCTTCAAGCAACCCTATAACCCTACTCATAACTACCCGTGGGGGCCGACGGGCTGCAGGTCTCCAGGCACTCCAATATCCCTTAGTTAAGGAATATAGGGTTTAGGGTGTGTGTGTGTGTAAACTCATCCGCAGTAGCACTGGAGGCTCTGCAGGCAGGCGACTCGGGGCAAGTCAGCCGACTTATACTAAAGAGCAAGACATCGCAACGGCCCCTCAACACAAGAGGGCGCAAGGGCTACGGCGAGCACCAAGACGCACTTTCTTGGTTGACTGTTGCGGAATCTCGGTATGCAGAGCGGAGACAGCAGCGGACGACTATGATCCATCACCATTCCAGAACAAGCGGGCTCGGATGTCGATGTCCTTGGCAAACCTTAGAACCAAGACGAAAAAGCAGGAAGAAGGAGGGCAAGCCAGTATTGCCTTCGCTTCTTCGGACACAAGCTCCCGATCTTCTTGACGCCGAAGTGTAGCCAACTGCTGCCACCAGCCTTGGAAGGTGGGACATCGGCAGAGGACGTGCGGGAGGCCCGTCCTTATTCGTTTGCTGCAAAAAATGCAGTTCTGAATACTAGCACGGCTCAGGCGGCCATCCACATGCGTGAGGCGAATGATGCCGGCACGCAATCTGCAAAATGACCGAACAGCCTGTCTGTCCTCCCATCCCAGCGCTAGGGCGGGAATAAGATGCAGAAGGTCACTATGCTGAGGCTGCACCTCCAAGTACATCGGCAGCCTGGCGTGGCGCTGCGCCACTTCTCTCCAGCTAGGCAGCCCCAAGTCACGACAGCGTTGCCGAACGTACAAACGATACTGCTGAAGGTTACCACCCTGATGCTGCCAAGCCGGGAAATCAAGAATAAGAAGCTTTG
Source organism: Symbiodinium sp. CCMP2592 (assembly GCA_905221615.1). Classification (NCBI taxonomy): domain Eukaryota; class Dinophyceae; order Suessiales; family Symbiodiniaceae; genus Symbiodinium; species Symbiodinium sp. CCMP2592. The sequence goes on from CAJNDT010003217.1 coordinate 4,998, forward strand.
ATAAAATTGCAGAGCTGCGAGAGGCCCAAGAGTTTGGCCATGCATGAGCGAGCCGAAAAACTTGAGCGTAAAGGTCCTCGGAAGGCAGCGTCCACAGCCGGGCTCTTCGCATGGCCATGGCCATCACAGCAAGAAGGTGGCCGGAGATATCCCAGCCTAATTCGGAAAGGAGGAGCGAGGCATTATGCCAACAAGAGGCACCCAACAGCTGTCTTGCCCAAGAGACAAGAAGGCCGTCCAGCACTTCCTTTGCCGAATCTGCTGTTCCATTGAGCCAGAGGCCAACAGAAAGAGAAGCGAAAACCTTGGCCCAGAAGATGGAGCAGATGAGATGCAAGGGAAGAATATCACGCTGAGCCAACCCGACCAAGATGGCAAAGGATTTCTGAGCAATGGCAACCCGTACTGTCAATGCCGAGTCAAGCAGGAGGTTCGAAGGCCACAGGATGCCGAGCCACTTGTGGCTGGTTTTGAAGCCCAAGGACCGATCAGGCTGCAATCCTAGTCCAGGGAGCACTAAAGGTTCAGCAGCCTGGAGTTCCGCCGCACTTTTCCCTGTAACCATGGTTACAGTTTTCTTTTCGCCGACGTGGAAGGCAGCTTTGTGGCGGAAAGCCCAGCGCGCAAGCAGGTTAAGACTTTGTTGAAGGGCCCCCCTGCTGCAACCAAGGAGCACCGGATCGTCTGCATGCAAAATTGCAGCGATTTTGAAAGTGGCACAATCGTTCAAAGCCTGAAGAGCAGAGGCCTCGAGATCCGGGTTGTTGTCAAGGAGGTCATTTGATGGCAGAAGGACACTGTTGTCATCATGCTGAAGGATACCCTTGAGCATGGAAACCAGTGCAGGGTTACTGTTACCATGACCAGACCATACACGACCCTGCCACAACTGCGGTATGCGCCAACCAACACCGAGACCACCACCAACAGCAAGGATTTCGCGAACCAGAGAGTCCAAAAGGACTGGATAGCCAAAGGGCCCGATGCAGCCTCCTTCAGGAATACCGCTGGTAACGACAGTGTCGCTGAAACCGCTATACCAAACAACAACGTGGTCCTCCTTTAAGATGTCACCTAAGAGGCCCAAGCAGTGGCCATTCACGTGAGGCCCATCTGCCAATGCACAAAGCAAGTCATGGCGGCAGACTCGAGGGAAGGCCTTTTGAAAATCCCCCATAACAAACCAAAGAGGCCGGTGTTGAAGGATGGCTTCAGCACTTACTTCGTGTAGAAGGAGATGTGCATCATCAACTCCACGGATGTACCCGCTTTGGCAGGGTTGGATGAACCGACGAGTTGCAGACAACCAGCGTTGTGTAAGGAGAGCCTCCTGCATCAACCCTAGCTGAGCCTTAACAAAAATAAGTCTGAAGCTAGAAGCAAGGCATGCGGGCCCAGCTTTGTGAACAGGGCAAAGTGCTGCTTGGCGCCACAGTGAGGGGCGGAACGCTGCACCTCCCGGTCCCGTCCAACGCTGTAAGGCCCACACCACAGAGTTCCAACCTTCGGAGTTGGCCATGAAAAGGGCGCGGGGGAGGAGGTCTGGAGGCATGCCCTTGGATGCTGACCAAGAATTTCTGATGTCAACCACTTCGCGCTCAGTTACCGCATAGTCTTTGGAGTCTCCAGAAGGCTGTCGCAAAGCAGCTGCGCAAAGTTGTTGGCAGCGAGCCACTGTTTGAAAGTGAAGTTGTTCATCAAATGCTTCTGGCCAGGAGCACTGAGAGCGAAGAGCTTTAACCCACTCTTGGTTAGATTCTGCTTCAGAAAGGATATGTGGACCACTGTGAAGCCGAGGGAGAGGTTGAGGAACAGGGTCACGAAGAAGTTTAAAACAGGTATTAAGCAACGCAGCACAGTCAGTTTCTCTGGAAACCTGTTCTATCAAAGAACCGGTGTCGTCAGAGAGCTCGTGTAGAACAGCTTCTGCTAGATTGGGACGTGCTACTATCTCACGGGATGAAGCACCAGGCCCCGCTCTTAACCAAACATCCCGAACAAGCCCGCCAACTGTGTTCGTTAATGCAGCGGCAGCCTCAATGCCCCATAAGTGCTTCTTGCGAGTAGCCAGCGAGCAAGCCTGAAGACAAAGCTCGTCTGCTGCCAGATGAACAGTGCCGCTGAGACTCTGTAGGATGGTTTCTGCCGGCCTAAGAGCTGCAGCCCACTTGGTTGCGTCATGCCACTTCCCTGGGAAAGCTGGCCCAGCTGGTCCTAAGGACCTACCAGGCTGCACATGAACATCAACTTGAATGAGAAAGTGATCTCCCCTGCATGTTTCCTGGCAATGTTCTAGGGGACACCAGTTGGCGCAATGAAGCCCGTTGTGAATTGAGACATCAACAACTAGGCTCGGGGAGCAGAAAACGAGGTCAATTGCACGCCCTACTCCAATCCCGTGACGCGTGGAAGCCTCACGAATGTGAACTCTTCTTCCACGTAGTGGGAGATCAACAGGACAAACAGTTTGGTTGGCGAGGGTAGGGTTTTGAAGAAGCAAACC
>CAJNDT010003217.1:12500-24448 GCA_905221615.1 Symbiodinium sp. CCMP2592
CGTCTGCCAGACATATGGCCCACCGGAAATGGAGCCGGACATCGGAACCTGGGCCATGTGGGGATTTCAACACAAACCCTGCCAATGGTTCCACGTGGGCATTGGCGAAAATGGTTTCCAAGATCTTGGACATGATCTGGCAGATGCCGCCCTGGACATGGCTCACGAAGTTGGACCTTTCAAGAGAGATGGTCAGCCAGAGGTCCTCGTGGTGGAGGAATTGGTCCATCTCCCTGAAGCTGGCATAAATGGCCCAAAATTTACGTTGGGCAGGTCCTAAGACGTTTCCTGGTATCACCTCATCTGCATAAAGTATAAGTTGCCATGGCTTGGAGACGGATGATGGGTTGGCTCGGTGCTTCCTTTGGATCAGATCATGGAAGCTTCCACCCATCTGGAAAAGACTGGCCAGGTAAACCAAGAGGTTGGCAAAGTACATGGTGACTTTGGCACCATCATCGGTGGTGACCTCTGCTTCTTGGATCAAAGGACCCAGTAGCCCACCATGGCAGCTCTGTAGAAGCTCCTCCCTGGCTTTCCGCTGGTCATTGGAAGAGCTCTTCTCTGGGAGGCCTTGTTCCTTGGCGACTTCCACAAAAGCAGCCAGTGCACTTTGGGAGTGACCTGGCAAAGCAGCTTTGAAGGTCAGCAGCTGCTGCAGTTTGCTCTTCTTCTGTGGAGGTTCCATGGCCAAAAATGGCTGAGAGTGGGTTTGGGGGCAAGGGCAGTGGCAATGTGCTTTGCTTCACATGGGAATCAATGGTATGTGTGCTATATGGATGAAGGCTGCATCCCTGTCTATATAGGCTGTGGATGTCAGACTCACATGCATGGACCTCTTCGTGGGAGAAGTCTGGAACCTTCGTTGCTGAAGCGATGGCGGGCACAGTGCGTCAACAAAGACCTCGGAAGTGCATATATACACAGAAACAGCATGCTGCAGGATGGCCACGGCATGGCTTCAAAGAATCACTTTGTCCAAAGACATGCAGGCGGTCTTTTTGCTCGTGTCGGCACGGTGCACCCTGCCTGGGCTGTTGTGGCTTCTTGCTACCCTGCACCTGGGCCCCTTGGTGCTGCCCTGCAAGAAAACAAACTGCCTGGAACCATGCCTGGCACTACTTCTTGGGAGCCTTCTTCATGGCCTTGTTGGCTTTGTGGGCCTCGATGTACTCCCTCCAAGCTTGGCGGCCGTGGAGACGGGTGCCCCGAAAGTTTGGGTCCCAACAACTGGAGCATCCCTTAACATTACCACGACAGCGGATACATCCGTAGAGGATCTTTGTGCTGCCGCCTTTGGCGGCGGTGGCACCTTTGCCAGCCTCATGGCCGTTGCAGGTGGTGCCCTGGTTCGCCGAGCTTTGTCGGGTAGACATGGCTGCTGCTGGCCGCTTCATATGCTGTTTCTTGGGCTTCTGGTCGGCCTGGCCGTCCTCCTTGGCCTTCTTCTTCTTGTCGGCCTTGGCATCCAGCAGCTTCTGGAACTGCTCCTGCTCGTACTCCTGCAATGTCTTGGCGTCCTTGCAGGGTGAAATGCTGCAGAACAACCCCGAATAAGCAGTATGGAAGGAAACTAAACAAAAATATACACGTGTCCTGCTTGGCACTGTCTTCCTTGGCAGTCGTCTCCGTGGGAGCTGCTTCGACTCTGGTCGTGGCTTCAGGAGGCGGGCTTGCCGGAGGAAGTGGCAAAGCAGCGGCAGATGCTGTGCTCTGGCCAAAGACCTGGCCAGGGGCAGTTGTGCTGGCAGCACTCTGGCTGTGGGACTGGACCATGCTTCGCGGCGACAGCCAAGGCAACACTGCTGTTGCTGCGGCGGTGGGCCCTTGGCTTCCCTGCAGAGTGGCTGTGCCTTGTGTGGCTGCTTGGGCTTGGATGCCATGCCGCAGCTTCAGCATTTCCAGCTCCTGGTCGAAGCTTAAGGTGGAGCCCTGAGGTGTCGCTGGAGGCCGCTTGGACCTGCACCTGGTGCCGCCGGCCAATGAAGCATGGGTGCTTCGAAGAGGCACCTCGGGGACGAAGACGTAGAAATGTCTACATGCATGCAAGAAACAAATGCAACACGGAACAGATCCAAGTTATGCAACCAAGGGGCTTTCTTCAAAAATGGAGCCAGGCATGGGTCCTGCAGATCTGGCTGGTCGCCTGGACCATAGGCCTTGGAGAGCCAAAGCTGGCCCATCTCTGATGGATGGTCTGGATATCTGCTGGCGCCGGGGCAATTGCTGCTTGGCAGGGACTGGAAGATGATTCCGAAGTCCTGGACTGCCGAGTTGATGGCAGCTGCCGAAAGGCTTGGCTTGCCTTGCGAAGCTTGCACCATCAAGACAATGGCGACCGCTTGGCCCTTGGTGCATTCTTTTAAAGAATGCAGTCCCATGGCTCGGAGTCTTTTGGCTAAGAGCTCCAGCTGGTCCGTTTGGCTCGTGAGGGTGGACAAAGCGACCCAGTCTGGCCTGGTCAAGTATGGACACAGCCGCTGGACGGACTGGCCAGTGTTCACCAACTTGAGCTGGGAGCCGGTGTTCATGGACAAATTCTGGATGGTGTCCAGAATCTTTGCTTTCATGGCCTCTGGCAGTTTGGAAGCTTCGCCGGCCTTGGCAAGCATTTGGCAGATGCTCTCCGAGGACCAGGACTGGAATCCCTGGATCTTAGCCATGAAGGTGTTGGCCATGCTCTCGGTGACTGGTGAGTCTGGCAGCATCTCGGCCAGCTTCTGGAGATGAGCAATCTCCTCGACGAAGTCTTGGCACCCGTACCGCTGCATGGCCCTGAGAAGCACTGGCTGCTCACACTGGCCTGGTCGGGCTGAATGGCCTAAAAGGCTGCAATGAAGAAAGCATGGGAAACAAACACAAAGGAATGCGACTTGAAATGAAGTTCAGAGAGAGAGATATATATATATATATAGTATAAATATGTGTTCATGGCCAGTTGGCTGCTTCGAAAAATAGGGTGCTGGCCACATGGCTCGCAAAGCATGGTATGGCCGATTGGCTTGCATGCAGATCATGGCAGAGCACTGAAAGCTTTCTTTTTGGCAGCGACCACTGTGGCAGCTGTGGTTTCACGTGGTTTGTCTGGAAGAAGCCAGGGTCGTCCTTGGTCCTGGCAGGAGCAAACTGCATGGGTCATCTTTGTGAATGGACACACTGGCCTTGTGGTCACTGGAGACTTCTGTAGCGATCTGGCATGGCCGTTGGACTGGTGGCCCCAGATCTCTCCATCTGGTCCAGTTGGTCCTGGACCCAGGCCCCGAACTTGGGCTCCCCCATGTACCTTGGGCCAAGTGGTTGGCAGGCTTTACCACTGAATGGCTTAAATGGCAACAAAAAAGATTGGGAGGTTTCCGGGTCAAGCCTATGCTGCATGCTGTTATTGTTATTGTAGAATGAAAACTATGGAATCTATATCTGGTCGAGCTGCCACTGGATTTGTCTCTGGGCTCGTCCATGGTCGTCCCTGGTAATGGCTCTGGAAAGCCAAAGGCACTTCTGGCACCATGTTGGCGAACCACTGGCAGCCTCCAGTTGGGTTGCCCCGGTGGCGACTTGCTCGTTGGCCTCTTGGATGAAAACACTGGCCAGCTCTTGGGCCCTGGTCCATCTCTGGTTGTGGAGCAAGATGGCTAGCCAGCCAACCTTATGTTTCCAGCCCGTGCTCTTGGTCTTGCTGTGGCTGGTTCCTGAAATGCCTTGGCTCCACGGAACTGGCTCTGCTGGTGGTGTCTTGGGTTGTGGGATGGCCCACTTTGGTGTCAGCATGAGAGGTTTGGCTTTTGGTGCACTGGAGCTGGACCTGGCCTCTGATTGTGGCGGTGATCTTGGTGGGGTTTGGGCTCGTTGGAGCAGGTTGATCCCTCCCACTGGTGGGGTTGTTGGCGGCGGTGGTGTGGGTGGTGTCTTGGGTTGTGGGATTGGGGTTGGAGGGGTGCTGAAAGGGGTGGAAATGGTGGACTTGGCTGGGGGTGGTGTTATTGGAACCTCCTCATGCACTGTCTGTGGCCTTCGGGTGGGTGGGTATTTGAGCTTGGGTTTGGGTGGCATGAAGGTGCTGCCTGCTGGCGGTGTGATGGGTGTGGTGCCGTCTGGCGGCGGTGTGCCGGGTGTGGTGCCGTCTGGTGCCGGTGTGTTGGGTGTGGTGCTGCCTGGTGGCGGTGTCATGGCTGTGGTGCGGTGGAGTGTGTGGGAGGGGCTCTGCTGGTGTGTGGGTGGCGCTTTGGACGGCAGCTTGGGGCCCATGTCTGGGCCACTGACAGGGGCTTTGGGCTGGATGGTTTGGATGTATTGGGCGGTTGGTTGAAGCTGCTGTGGGGCAAAGGACACTGGGAGGCCACTGCTGGCGGGACACTGGACTGGTGGTTTGGGTGCTGTGGGTGCGGTGGCAGCATGGCAAGCGGGGATTGGCCATGTTGCGGGCGAAGTGGCGGGGGGGTGGAAGGGGATCCTTGGTAGGAGTGGATTGGTGGTGGGGAGAAGAGGCATGCACATGGGAGCTGGTGTTGGCCAGGTGCATGGTGCTATGGGTGCTGTGGATGCCATGGGCAGTGTGGCGGTGGCCTGAAAGGATGGCTGTGCCAGTGCTGGCACAAGTGGCCTGGGCGGAGCATAGCCAGTGCATGGGTTGGGGATTGGGCATGGGTTGGGGATTGGGACGTGGAAGGGCCATGGCATTGGGGGGACGGGTTGGGCCATGGGGGGTTTGAGTTTGGGCGGAGGTTGGGCTGTGGTCTGCTCGTCGAAAGGTGTGACGGGTGATGGCGGGGCTCCTGGCGGTGTGGGGCTGGCTTCGGTGGCAGCCTCCGGGGATGGGCCTCGCAGGGGGATCTGGACCGTTGGTTGCCCTGGTGGGCCTTCTTCTGGCCAGCTCCTCTGTGGGCACCTCGGTGGGGTGCTCGCTGGGGCTCGTTGGCACCTCCGTCGGCGACGTGGCCATGGCTGGCACTCTGGAGGACGACTGAGTTTATGTGGAAATATTTGATGATGTTTATATGGTGGCTGTTATGTATGTAAAATGGCTAGATTCAGAATTTGAATCTAAATGCGGATATCTGGTAGTAAGATTCAGATTCTGAATCTTGGAAAATCTTAAATTCAAAATTTGAATCTAACTGCCAGAATCTGTGAATTAGATTCAGATTCTGATTCTACTGTATTTCTTACTTTGGCAGTATGGTGACATACAAAACTTCTGTCTGTGGCTTCCTACAAAGGTTCGAGCACTCTGGGCTGCTCCGAAGAGCAAAGATTCTGGCAACAACTGTGGTCACGTACCTACCTGGGCTGACAAAAGGGACGGTGTGGTATGGCCAATTGGCTCCCTACAATGGTGGTGCAAACAGTCTGGCATGGCCACATGGCTCCCTACAATGGCTTGGCTTGCTGCTACGAAGCTTGGGTGTTCTTGCAGAAAGTTGGCTGTTTCAGGAGTTGGATTTGGTGGCTTTTGCTTCAGGGCCTGGCATAGGAATGGCGCTTGGAGCTCTCGGGTTTCGCAGGTTTCGGCTTTGGGGTTCATGGGTACATCGTTCTGGGTTTATATGGGGTCTGGGGTTTGGGGTCTACTGAAGTGAACCGGCACTATGGATCTCCACTTCTATTTCAGACCCTAAACCATGAAGCTTATAGACCCCTATCGGAATGGATGCTGGTCTCAAGCTTGGTGCCCCTGTTGCTGCTGCTGTGGCCGTGGCCAGCTGTCCTTCTTGGTCTTCCAGTGTGCAGCTGCTGCTTGCTCTGGTTGTGACTGCTCATGCTGCTGTTCTTCTTCTGCCTGTTTCTGTTGGTGCTGAGTATATGATACATGGCTTACAAAGATATCTTCATTACAATCAGAATGTAATATACAAACAAGTTACTCCAGACAAATCATTTCTATATATGTCTCTATATCTGTACAAAACATGTATGTGTCCTTCCATGGATGTTCACCCAAATGGTCTTCTGAACATATAGAAAAAAGCATACATCTGTGCAGATATAAATATATAACCGACAAAAAAAATAACACATGTGATGGCCTTTGTGGCTTGGCATGTGACAACCTGCTGCTGGTATGGCCATGGAAGGCTTCTGGAGTTCAAGCACCCTTTTTTTGGCACGGCTTGGAGATGCTGCTGCTGGCCTGCATGGTGCAGGCTGGGTCCTTCAAAAAAACCACTGGCCTCCATACCTTTGCAGCCATGGCCGACCTGGTCCGTCTGGAGAGAGGCCCTGGTGGCATGGAAGAAAGTGGCCCATGGTGCCTGGTTTCTGGTGGTGGGTGGCCCCTCACCACCTGTAGACGAGGCCTGCTCCTCCCGCCAAGCTGGTGATCCATGGGGAATCACACTGGGTGCAGTTGGCATTGTGATACAGCTTCCACAGAAAGATAGTGGAGCGGTGGCATACCACACACCGCAGCATTACGTGCGGCCCGATGGGCTCCTCTGGTGGAACCATGGCACTGCTTGGGAGGGCCGTCACTGTCCCCTGTGGTGGAGGCTGGACGGGCTTGGAAGAGACGGCCGTGGAGTCCGTGGAGTCGTGCTTTGCTGCCGGCTTCTTGGCCCTGGGCTTGGTCCTGGTCGTGGCCTCCTTGGCAGCCGCTGGCTTTTTGACTCCTTTGACCATGGCGGCACTGGAGTGGAGGCTTTGGCTAGCTGTGGGCAGCTCGCTATATGGCCAAAAGAGGCTGCAGCGGAACGAAAAAGAGAGACGAACATGTGTGCCATGGCATGCCTGGCCACTTGGCTTTCAAACAACAAACTCAATGGCCTGGCATGGCCACAACGGCTCAGGCAATCGAAACTGGAGGCGTTTTTTTTGGCCGCTGGTGCACAGCTGCTGTGCTTGGGTTTCCGGCAGCCTTCGTGGTCTTCTTGGTCTTCTTGGTCTTGATGGCACCCTCAGCAATGCTGCCGTGGAGATACCTGGTGGCTTGGCAGCTGCTGTTGCTGCGAATGGTCTGTGTTTTGGCAAAAGCTGTGCTCCTGCAGCATGGACCTGCCTTGCATGGCTCTGCACACAGTCTGGTATGGCCATTTGGCTCCCTAGAATGGAAGTGCAAACAGTCTGGCATGGCCACTTGGCTCCCTGCAAAGGCTTGGCTTCACCCTACGAAGCTTGGGGGTTCTAGAAGAAAGTTGGCGGTTGGAGGACTTGGATGGTGTTGGCTTTGCTTCAGGGCCTGGCTTAGAAATGGCGCTTCGAGCTCTCGGGTTTGGGAGGTTATGCTTTGGGATGTAAGGGTATATTCTTGTGGGTTTAGGGTCCAGGGTTTAGAGTCTCTTAAGGTCAAACTGCACTATGCATTTCCACTTCTATTTCCGACCCTAAACCCAAAATGCTGAGACGTGACGGCATGGCATGGTCCTATGTACACTTGGCTTTCGCACAACACAGCAACTTGCCTGGCATGGCCACAGTGGCTACATGTCCCTCGTATATAGAAACAGGACAAAGCTCTGGATTTTCTGCTCTGGGCCTGCAACTCTGGCTGCTGTGCAGCGAGTTCATGTGGCCTGCATTGACCTCACATATGCGGTCCGTCTTGAAGAGCCTGGGCCTGTGATGGCCATGTTTGGCTTTAGCAATCACGACAAATCCCTGGCATGGCCATGCAGGCTGGGATGTGCATGCACTCGTCGAACTTGGCATGAAGTATAACAAAGCAAGCATGACATGGCCCCTGAAGGCTCACTTGCTCCAGGAGAGTCCTGCTACATGTACTTTTCCTCGCAAACAAGCAGAGTGCATGGAAGTCTGCATCAACTGGTGCGGTACCTTCTATGGAAATCCTTGGGCAGAGCACATTGGCCCCCCCATGGCTCGTAGTTGGGGTCCGCCGACATCATCTCCCACTCCTCCCACCCACCACCGTACTCCCAGGGTTCTAGAGGCGGAAGATCTGGCTTCTCGGTCGTCTTGGAGTTGGCTGCTGGCTTCTTCTGGGCTTTCGCCTTGCACACAGGTGCTGGCTTCTTCTTGGCCTTCGCCTTCCTGCTCTGGGCAGCTGCCTTGTGGACCACCTTCATGGCTTTCATGGGGGCAGCAGGCTTCTTGAAGACCATGGCTTTGGGCATGGTGCAGGCGGAGGAAGCTCTTGGGAAGAAGTGGCTGGATCAAGCAGACAATTACAGACATGGTATAGCCATGGTGGCAGGCTAGAAAGCAGAATCGGTGCTGGGACAGCCACAGGAGGCTTGCTCAAGTCACCTGGATCCAAGAAGGTGCTTCTTTTTGCCGCAACAGCCTGGTCCCTGCAGCTCTGCAAAACTTGGAACCCTCAAAACTCCTGCAGCTCTGCATGGTGCAAGGATGGATCCCATGTGCATGGCCCATAGAGGCTGGGTCAGCCCTTCCTGGGCTTTTTCTTGGCTGAAGCCGACGTGGCTGCTTCCTCCTCGACCTTCTGCAAGATTTGCTCATTGGCTTGGATCTTCGCAGGGTTATGGAGGATGGGCACGGTGCATGGCCCCTGCTTGATCGTAGTCAAGACCATGTTGCCCTCATCCTCGCCCTCTGCTGTCCTGCACCAGAAAAATGGCACGATGGTGCCCTCTGCCTGGAACTGGAGGTCCTGCTTCCAGCTTCCAATGGCCCAGTCATGGCCGAAGGCCTGAATGGCCAGCTTGGGCGGCTTCTGGCCTGTCTTCACTTTGCTGATGGAACCCAATGGAACCAGCTTGAGCTTTTTGCTGGCAATGGCTTTCTTGGCATACAGTGCCTGGGGACTGGAAGCCATGCAAAGGAGTTCCAAGTCCTCGACCGACTGCTCCTGGTAGCATTGGTGGAGTGCCGTGACCACAGCTGCCTTTTGGAAGTCCTCCTGGGCCATGGCATGGCTGGATGGGAGTCCCCTGGTTATGATGTCGGCTGGGCCGATGGCTGGCATGGAGTGGCGGGAGACCCGCCACTTCCCCAGCCCCGCCAGCGGCACAAAAACTGTCTCCGGTGCCTGGAGCACTGGCCTGTGCTCCATGGTCCCACCCTCGTTGCTGATTTGCAGGAGCTGGTAGACCTTGGCTCCGTGCTCCTTTGGCAAGGTGTACCTTGGTTTGTGTATGGAATGTATCTACAGCAGAATCTTATGAGGGAACAGACATTAAAACAGCAAAACTCCTATGTGCAATCATGGGCACTGGTCGCCCACCTTGATGTGGGTGTTCTGGAGCAAGGTGGCTTCCCATGGCTGGGCAGAGACTGCATCCTTGATGGTCTTTGCCTCTGCAGCTGGGGTGGCCTGCTTGACCTTGGAAACGTCCTGGGTGAAAAGGTCGAGAATCTGGGCCAGGGACTCCAGCTTCTGCTGGGCATCAGGGCCAAGCTTTTCCTTTTTGGTCAGAAACAAGATGGCTCTGACGCAAAACTTGCCGAAACACTTGTAGAGATGGTTGCTGCCGGCATTGGTGCTGGTGCCTTCTGGAAGCTGGCTCTGGACCAGTTTCCAGGAATCCGAAAGCATGGACTCCGCCGTCCTGACGGACTCCATGTTCTGTGGCGACGACAGTCTCTGGACGTCGGCTCTGGTGAGGAGTCGTGCGAAGCCGTCTTGCTGTTTGGTGGATGTGCACTGGGTTGCCCATAGAGCTGTGCGGAGCAATGGGTAAAGGTTGCCAGGGTCTGGGAAGGTGGTGTGCGACAACGCCTCCATGAAATCCTGGCCCATCATGCACGTGGTGCCGTAGGTGGAGGAGAAGTGGGAAAGGAATTTCAGCAATGGAAAGCTTGTGCCTCCAGAGTATCTCGAGACATAATGCCCTATGGCTGGGAGGCTCTGCCTGCAGGCAACTTCGCCGCTGGCAACGGACTGGATTGCCGACTCCAGACTGGCTCCCATTTGCACTTGAATGGCTATTTGGCAGGCTGCTTCCAACTCGCTGGTGGCTCTGCCAATGGCATTGCCAGAGTTGGCTCCGACTTGGAAGAACTGTGGAAGGCTTGGCATGGCTTCTTCCACACTGGAGGCCACCACATGCCACCGCCACCCGGTCTGGATGGCGGACCAGACTGGGTCTGTCTTGGGCACGGAGATGGCTTTGCCACTGGGATCCGTGGTCCCATGCTCCAGGCATCTCAAGAATGCCGTGGTGTGGCTGCTGGCAAGGGATAGGTATCCTCAGTGGCCAATGTATGTCTACAATATACATTTATCCGCAAATTGTAAATGGATTGGATATATAGAGAAAAGGAAACCAATTCTATGTGTCATCTGAGTGGCCCTCTGCTCCACTGACTGGGGCCAGGGAGCCCTTGCTCTCCTGGACCAGCTGCTGGTTCCTCCAAACCTGCTGCTGGCGCTTTTGGGGGTCCGTGGACATCTGGAGACAAATGGACATGCACTTGCAGGCCAACTGCCAAGAGTTGGTGTCCCTTGGCCCAAACGTCAAAGTGGGACACCATCTGCCCTCCCCGGTTGGAGGGGTGGCAAAGAACTTGGCTTGGAACCAAGGTCTGCTGCTGGCAGAGGCCATGGTGCTCCAGCACCTGCAAGACCTTGGTGACTCTGGTGTTCACTGGCTCGCGGCCATTCACAATGGCCTCCACCTCTTGGACCACAGCTGGAGGGACAGCCATGGCTTCTGGCTTCTGTGCGGCTGTGGCCTTGTCTGGTATATCCTATCTGGAATTCAAGTGTGGCTGTGCCGGGCAACTTCTTTCTGCTCGTCTGGAACTGCTGGATTCTAACCACCTGCATATATATCTGTCGGGTTCAACAGTGGCATGGTTCTGCGACCATGGATATGCATGGATGGCCTATATACTGGCTGCAGGCAGACGATAAAGCAAACAAAACTGTATGCATCCCTTCAACACTTGACACTTGCAAAACTGTTCTGCAGCAAGCCTTTTCCTGCGAAGGCCTGGCAGAGTCTGGAAGAGTCACTCCTGGACTGGTCGTGGCTACTACCTGGCTTTCTTCTTGTAGCTTCTTTTGGCCTGGCCGAGGACTTGGGCCGTATCCTCATCATTGCGAATGGTCTTGATGATGGTCTCGATCTGGTGCTGTTCGAGTTGGATGGTGAGATCGCACCTCCTTGGCCTCTTGCCACTCATCAAGCAGGTGACTTTGGAACCATTGATGTCCATGGCAACTTCTTCTTCTTGGTTGTCTGGAAGAGACCTCTTTCTGGTCGACTTCTTTCCTGAGCCTGGCTCTGGAGCATCGAAAAGTTGCTCTGCTGGTGTTGCTGGTTGGTCGAAGCTCTGGTTCCTCTTCTTGATGAGATTGGCCATGGCCGTAGAACCCGACAGACTGGCATTCTTGTCGGGTCTCTGGCCTGTGAGCAACTCAATTATGGGTTGGGAAGTGGGCCGAAGTTGGAGCCACTGTTTGTCCTTGGACAGCTTCACCAGATCCTTGGGGATGAGGATTGGCCTCTCCGACTCGTACTTTATCTGGATGGCCGCACGAATTTCCACCATGCTTGGAAGCTATGGTGGACGTGGAAAGCTGTAGCTGGCACTCGCTATGGCCGGGTGGCTGCAGCAAACATACCATGCAATACAAAGACATGAGCACACTGCTATGGCCGTCTGGCTCCCATGATCACACACATGCAATGCCAAATACAAAAAATCGAACAACAACTCTGATAAATTATTTGCTAAAAGCAAACAACATATATCTCTGGCAGTCCATACTATAATCTTCAAAATCAATGATAACATTCAGCAAAAACTTCGATTCCATTCTAAAACCCATGATTTCTTATCTTATACCTTCAGTGCACTCGACGAATTATGCACCACAAATCAGAATACATGTCATTGAAATATTACATCTCCATGTATGAATTTCGTATTCTTAAAGCCTATATTTCAACATCCATAACTCCATGTAACTCACCCTAACTTTTATAAAAGGTTAAGTTAATTATGTTACTTAGCTAACAAAATATTAACTTTAGTAACATAACATAAAAGATATAAGTATTATAGGAACATGTAATCACTTAATAGAC
>CAJNDT010003218.1:0-24443 GCA_905221615.1 Symbiodinium sp. CCMP2592
GCTGTGGGCAGGGGAATATGCCGAGCGCGCAAATGGCCTCGACTCCTTAGTAGTATTAATAGTACTACTACTACTACTACTCCTACTACTACTACTACTACTACTACTACTACTACTACTACTACTACTACTAATACGACTACTACTATTTCTGCTACTACTACTTCTAGTACTACTACTACTACTACTACTACTACTACTGCTACTACTGCTACTAGTTTCGGTGCTGCAACTACTACTAATATTACTACTACTACTACTGCTACTATTACTACTACTGCTACTACTACTACTACTACTACTACTATACTACTAGTACTACTACTGATACTACTACGAATACTAATACTGCTACTGCTGGTAACACGAATACTATTGCTACTGATACTACCGATAATAATGCTACTACGACCTTGTTATTACTATTACTCTTGCTACTACTACTAGGACTCGCACTACTGTCACCATTACTATACCTACCACCAATACTACAGAGCCTAGTGCTACAACCACTACTACTACTACTACTACTACTACTACTACTGCTATTGCTAGTAGTACTACTACTACCCCTACTGATACGACCACCAGTACTACTACTGCCGCTACTCCAACTAATCCTACCACTACTACTGATACGACTACTAGTACTGCGAATACTACTAGTACTGTTGCTACTGGTACTAATACACTACTACTACTACTACTACTACTACTACTACCACCACTATTAATACTGCTATTACTGCTACTACTACTACTACTACTACTGCATAGCACTACTACTAATACTACTACTACTACTAATACTGCTACTACTACTACTACTTCTTCTACTACAACTACCATTGGTGCTACTAATACTATGACTATTACTACTAGTGGTACTACTACGATGACTACTACTACTAGGACTACTCCTACTACTCCTACTACCACTACTACTACTACTACTACTACTACTACTACTACTACTACTACTACTACTACTACTACTTTTAGTACTACTACTAGTGCTAGTACTACTACTAGTACTACTACTAGTAATATTACTACTACTACCACTACTACTACTACTGCTACTACTACTACTACTACTACTACGACTACTACTACTACTACTACTACTACTACTGTTATTGCTACTACTACTACTACTACTACTACTACTACTACTACTACTACTACTACTACTACTACTACTACTACTACTACTATTACTAGTAGTAGTACTACTACTACTACTAATAATAATAGTAATACTGCTACTACTTATCGCTGTTGCCGGAGCTTGCGATCACCGCGGTACGCGTATCTCAGTCGCGATACTATCAACTCCGTGCTTTTCGAACTCCTTGGGCGTAGCGTCGACTCGAGCGCCGAACCCGCATATCACGGAGTACGTCGTGCCCGAAGTCTACTCGATCACAGTGCTTTAGTCGCGCCGAACTTCTTGGGCGTAGCGTTGACCCGCGCGCCGAACCCGCGCATGACGAAGTACGTCGTGACCGAAGTCTACTCAATCACAGTGCTTTGATGACGTTCGCATCCGTTGCGTGGCGATTGCGCAGTATTTTGGTTGATTTTCCTTCAAACGGTGCGGACTTTAGAGTTTCCGAGGCTTCCGCGTCACGCGGATCCCGCGCATCATTGAACCAACTCCTTCCGAAGTCCGCGCGAACCTCGCCCGCGAGCGATTTTAGTAGCGTTCGTGTTCGTCGCGAGGTGATTTCTCTAGTATTTTCGGTGTTTTCGCGTCAAACCATATAGACTTTTAGGTTTCTGAGGTCCCCGCGTGGCCTCGAGCCTAAACGCGTGCGAATTCGCGCTCCGAGAAAGTTTTTTGCGTAAGGGAGGCCCCAGGGCGGGTAGGAGCCGAAGCCTCACTTTCCTCCACAATATGATTTTCTTAGGGACGGGCCTAAGGCAAGCCGATGACGCACTACAAACTGCGGCAGAGGTAGCACTCCGGACCCAAAGACTGCGCGCAGTCTCCGGCCTGGACCGGGCCTCGCTGCAGGGAGGGCGGTCGGCCGGGTGTCCCTGCAGCAGAGGTCTGGGCCCGGCCAGCCTTAGCCAGCATCATGCGCATCAGCGCGTTTATTCGGCCGCGGCGGCGAGCATCATGCGCATCAGCCGGTCCCGCGCCGCGCTCGCTTCCATCATGATACCCTATCATTTTTTTTCCGTAGATAGGCACCACCGTTAACTATCAGCAATTATTAGCAATTATTAGCAACTATTAGCAATTATTAGCAAGTATCAGCAATTATTAGCAATTATTAGCAATTATTAGCCATTATCAGCAATTATTAGCAATTAACAGCGAATATATACTAAATCCGTGTTTAATCCCGTGCAAATACACATTAAATCCGTGCAAATACACACTAAATCCGTGCAACTATAACACAGTGAATGCATGCAAATGTACGTTAACGTGCAAGTAAACATTAAATCCGTGCAAATACACGCAATCCGTGCAAACAGACGCTAAATCCGTGCACATACACACTTCACCCGTGTAAATACGAACTAAATCTGTGCAAATTCACATCAAATGCATGCAAATGCACAATAAATCTGTGTAAACACAAAAAATGCGTGCAAATACACATTAAATCCGTGCGAATATACAATAAATCTATGCAAATCATACTAAATCCATGCATATACACATTAAATCCGTGCAAATACACGCTAAATCCGTGCAAATACGCGATCAATGCGTGTCATGCACGTTAAATCCGTGCAAATCACACCAAATCCATGCAAATACACACACTACACTAAATTCTTGCAAATACACATTAAATGCATGTAAATACATGCCAAATCCATGTAAGTACACAACCTTTGCAAATGCAAATTGGACCTAGGTCGGACATGTGTCCGCATGTGTTGCGTTAAAGGCACGCCGTTTAACACGACAT
This sequence comes from Symbiodinium sp. CCMP2592, assembly GCA_905221615.1. Classification (NCBI taxonomy): domain Eukaryota; class Dinophyceae; order Suessiales; family Symbiodiniaceae; genus Symbiodinium; species Symbiodinium sp. CCMP2592. The sequence continues at coordinate 2,934 of CAJNDT010003218.1, forward strand.
AGGTCTGACATGTGTCGCTGTGTCTTGTGTGTGGGTGCGCTTGTGTTCACTTTATTTCAGTGGACATTAAGCAACACACCTTTAAACCGACATAGGTCGGACATAGCGGTGTGTTGCGTTAAAGGCACCCCGTTTTACACGACATAGGTCTGACATGTGTCGCTGCGTCTTGTGTGTGGGTGCGCTTGTATTTACTTTATTTCAGTGGACATTAAGCAACACACCTTTAAACCGATAAAGGTCGGACATGGCGGTGTGCCAAAGTTGCAAACACCAGTATCACGTTCGTCATTCCAATGCGGGATACACGAGATCGTGTGCAAACGTTTGTTTCTTGTGGAACACCAGACGCAAACACGGGTTCTGCTCTGTGGATGCAAACTTAAACCGAAGCATGTCGGGATAGAAGAGCGAAAGGGGGGGGGGGTGCGTAATTGGCAGTGTGCACAAGTTGCAAATACCAGTATCGCGTCGTTCCGATGCAGAATAAATGAGATCACGCGCAAACCTTGCCTTGTTGTGGGACACCAGGCGCAAAAACAGGTTTTGCTCTGTCGATGTAGAATTATACCGAAGCATGTCGAGAGAGGAGCGCGAAAGGTGGGGGGGGGCGCGTAATTCGCAGTCTGCACAAGTTGCAAATACCAGTATCGCGATCACCATTCCCATGCGGGATGAACGAGATTGTGCGCAAATGTTTGTTTCTAGTGGAACACCAGACGTAAAGACGGGTTTTGCTCTGTGGATGCAAACTTAAACCGAAGCATGTCGGGAGAGGAAGAGCGAAAGGGGGGGGGGGGGCAGGGCGGGCGCGTAATTGGCGGTGTGCATAAGTTGCAAATACCAGTATCACGATCGTCATTCCGATCCGGGATAAACCAGATCGTGTGCAAACGTTTGTTTCTTGTGGAACACCATCGCCATCGCTTGTACACTACATCTGCCATCATCGTCGCGCGCCAAACAGTCACGGTGTTAACGCCATCAAACTATGCAAATGCACGGCATAAAAGCACATCCAAAGTTGCAGCGACGAGTATCATCGTCGCGAGGTTGATAATGAAGCTCGTGTAGGGAAGTGCTTCTCGTGTATACACAATGGCGAGTTTTTCCTGGGTACAGCGAATGTTCAAACGGACCATGTAAGTGTACATATTTGCATGTACGTATTCAATTAACACGTCCTCAGGCTTGCAATATGCACTATGCACGACCTGATTTGGAGCTTCCGGCATACTAGGCCAGGAGTGCAGACAAGTACGGGCATCATCATCGCCGCATTGAAGGCTGAAGCCTCGAGCGGTTTCTTTGAAGGCGAATTCAAGCTCGAGCTCCAAGCGAGTCCCAAGCGGGGGGTTCAAGTAAGCTGAGAAATTGAGCCCTAAGCAGGAGGCTTAAGTAAATTGAGAGGATGAGCCCTAAGCGGGAGTTCAAAGTAAATTGAGAGGTCGAGCTTCAATCGGGAGGTTTAAGGAAAATGAGAGGTTGAAGTAAAACGAGAGGTCGTGCTCCAATCGGGAGACTTAAGGAAATGAGAGATTCGAGCCCCGAGCGGGGTTTAAGTAATTTGAAGGCTTAAGCCGCGAACGCTTTTGATTTGGTGGCGGAATAATCAATTCAATTTACTTAAACTCGATTGCAATAACTTATGCCAGCGGCTATGCATACCCAAGGATATGATATCAAGTGTATTTGCTTCAATTCGAAAAAAAATGTAATGGAATACCACGCACGGTGTAAAAAACCTAAAGCTCCGACCCTAAGGGGTTTCAGTGAATCTAAGGCTTGAGACCCAGGCGGGATACAGGTGAAGTCCAGACGCGAGTCCCGAACGTTTAGTGAAGTGAAGGACTGAGTTTCAAGCGAGGTTTAAGTGACTGAAGGGAGGTTCCCGGTTATGGAAGCCAAACCCAAGGCGAGGTTTGAGTCAATTGAAGGCTGATGCAACCACACAGCAAGTCCAAGCCACTGCTAGGCCGACCTCTTTCGTCTCAGGACACGAAAACAGCAATAGGCAAGACGGAATAAAAAGACAACAAAGATCAGAGATTTGCACATGTGCAACAGTCCTTTGCTTATCCTCAGAACCTGATCAAGAAGGACCAAGTAGCAACACGGACATTTACAAGCGCACCAAGCTTTTGCTCTCGGGGTCGAGTGTGATGGTCTAATACACCTATTTATGCCCTCCGGCAGCTGTTTCTCTCAGTGCCGCGTCCCTGTTTTTTCGGCTTTTCTTTGTCGTGCTGTCCCCGGAAGTTGATTCTACCGGATTCATACGCGTGTCTCCGTCGTTCTAGGTCGACATGGCTGGACTCCCCGGCCGCATTCTCGGAGGTCGATTTGTTCGTCCACTTATTTTCCCGCCGTCGTGTGAGGTTCAATCTATGCTTCGATGCCTACGATCCACATTGAGGCAGAGGACGGGCCGCAGTTTCGGTTCCTGCCTCGGCTTAGTGTTGCTCGCGATTCCATGCTTCGTCAGTGTTTTTTTGGGTTTGCGATTTAGGTATCCGAGCTGGTGGAGTGATAGCCACACGGCCAAGGTTTGGGGAGTCATCGCAAAGGACTCGTGAATCATTGCGTGGACAGGTCTTTGACCTGGAGCGGGCCTTGCTGGCAGAGGTCAACGCAGGTCGGTCTCTTTATGATAGCTGTTACGTGGTCTTGGACTATGATACGTCATTAGGCGACTTCGTGTACGATGTGTACAAGAAGGCAGAGTAGAAGTGAAACTATACTATATAAGTTTGACTTGTCCGAGGTCGTAGACTGGCCAACAACTTCGACAGACCCGTTCGTCCACGCCATCCAGATGGTGATCGAGCACCGTTTGAGGCAGGATGCTTACATTTCTGTTTTCTGTCATCTGCTGCTAGTGTCGTCGGCAGGGTACTTGAATGGTACGCCAACGAGATTGAACTGGACGTGCGAGGGCCTTACCATTGGACCGTTGGTGGGTCATGCTTGTTTGGTAAGGCGTCTGATGACGAAGCACGGAGCCGGAGATCTGCTACTCCAGTGGATGTTCAAGCCCACATCGAAACGTCCGATGCCTAGAATTTAACTTGAAAGGGCATGCGATGCGGAAGCTTGAATCACCAGGACTGCGGCTGGCGTGAGTGGAAGTCGAAGCCGCGTCTTCCATGCCCAAAAAAAAAAACGGCCGAGCACAGACACGGAAATACGCATATTTGCACATCTAGACTCTTCTGGTACTATACGTATTTTTGCGTATATAAATGTAACAAAAAAAGAGAGGGAGAGAGAGAGAGAGAAAGAGAGAGAGAGAGAGAGAGGTAGAGAAGAAGAGATCGGTAACGTCATCGTGAGGTTGATACTGGATCAAAGAATGACGCGAAAACGATTCTGAATTGAACGCTTGAGATCCACGCGGTTTCTTCTGCATTTATCCTGTTTGCCGCCTGTACAGTAGCTTCGTTCACGCTTGTTGTGATCCATGCTTTGCTGTCGCAAGCATTCGCCTCTCTACTGAGGACTCTTGCTCAAACAAGAGGGCAGTCTAGGTAGCCACCATCTGGAGTCGCGTGGGTATTCGTGCCCGGTCCCTCAGTTTTGCCGGTCGCTCGGTGTGTGTGTGTGTGTGTGTGTGTGCATCCTGCATCCAGGGCATGAGCCGGTATCCTTGCCCCTGACCGTCCATTGTGCAGCACTGCTTCGGCTCATTTTGACGTGTGTTAACACGTGATGTAACATGCAGCAACGCCCCGAGTTTTCCTCGCATGTCTTCCATGTAGCCTTTGAAGAACGGTTGCTAGTTGGTGTGCTGCGCTCCCTTGTTAGATGATCGGGGCCTCGCTGTTGCCCTGGCGGCACTTTCCCTGGCAGTCAGGAATGACATCGTGACCTGGGCTGGCGAGCTTCTTCAGGGATGCGGGTACAGCCCCCAGCATCCCAAATGGACATAGCAACAGCAGTCCCGTCAAGCCAGGTGAGTGCAGAGCATCGTCGTCTTGCGGCCCAGCAAGTGGACCACTAAGTTGAGGATATTTCGTTGTCATGTGGTTCGTAGCTCTGGCCGTCGTTGCTCCAACCATTCAGTATCCCGCAGAACCCCTCATCGTCGGCTGTGGTGGCGTCTGTGCCGGAGGCGCCTGAGGAGACTACTATTTCTTGTTGTTTGTTGGATCAACCGAACCACGGAAGGATCCTCCATCGCGAGATTCCGCATCGCCGAGGTCAGCAGCTTTGCCATTGCAGGAGTGTTTTGTTTCTTTGCTTCAGCATTCGGCGAGTCGGCGATGGGCCAGGACGTCCCTCCATCGGGAGCTGTATCATCGCCGTGATCAGCAGCTTCGTCATTGCAGGAGAGTTTTGTTTCTTTGCTTCGGTATTCGGTGAGTCGTCGATGTGCCAGTATATCGCCTCGTCGGAGAGCCAGGCTTGGGTCGCAATCGCGGGGTATGGGTTGCTTGTGGTTTCCTTGACGGAGGCTATGCTGGCTGACTCGGCCGGGAAGTAAAGTGAGGCGGGGTTCCATCGCCAATCCCTGGTTCGGTCCTGTGCTTTGGCATGTGGTGGATTCGGGACCTGCTGGCAGGAGGCGTCGGAGGATGTGGTCCCAGAGGCACATCGGTGTTTCATCCAGTGAATTATTCGGATGCTCCTTTCCTGTGGCAGGCTGCTATGGCTTCGGATCATCGCGATCAACCATCCGAGGCGGGATGTTGTGGGTTGCTTGGCGCTTCGTCTTTGGTTGTTGGGTACTGGCGTGGTGTAGGGTTTTGGGAGCCTTGCTTTACAGTCGATGCCTCGGATGAGTGCGTAATGTTTTCTTAACACTTGAACAAAGTTCTGGTGAAATGAGGTTGCACCACGAAGCGCTTTTGTGGCTGGTTGTCAGCTGAAGAAAAATCTCCCTTTCGCGCGCGCGCGCGTTGTCACGTGCTGTAAAGTCCTCATGGCGAAGGAGTGAGACGTTAAATGGATTGATTTGCGACTGCGCGGACTGGCACTACTTGGACTGAATCCGTGCATGTGTTCGTTGTTTTTTCGATTAGCTTTGGCGCATCGCGTGGATTGTCTAGTCCTGAAGTGTGTTCTGATACGTGCCGCGGGTTGCATTTGCGTGCTGGTGGGTTGTTGTCGTCGTTGTTTTGCTTGTTGTAAGTGCGGACGAAGCAGGAGTGACAGTTGAGTCTTGTGGCGGTTGTTTATGTGCCACGTTGAAGGCCTGCGCATTTGCAGTGTTCACCGGCCTCGGGACTGTGCAGCTGTCGTTTGCTTGTAGGATTTGAGTGGTTTCGTTTTCCAGAATGGGCACGATGTCGATCCATGGTCTCTCGCCGTTGTCTGGATGCGTGCCGACAATGTACATATCTCGCACAGTCTGTCCGTATTCCGCTACGAGGATGTGGCGGTATATGTTGAGCTGGAGTCTGTAGTGCGAGACGGGGCAGTCCGGCATGTGTTCGATGGGCGGCAGCATTTGCTTGCCATAGTTCTGGTGCTTCTGCTTTAGTTGGCTGGTTCGTTTCCAATCGATGATGAGCTTGTCGCCGTTGGGGTGTTCCGCAACAAAGTCTATGGTGCCTGCGAGCGCGTGCTTTTCGCTGTAGATCTTCCACTCTGTACGATAGGCTTTGGCATTCTTGATGTGTTGCAGGAATCCTACTAACAGTTGGATTTCTGGTGTTAGCTGTGCGATTGCTCCACCGTTGAGGAGGTGCTCGAATTGGGCGTGCATGCGTGTGCCTGCTTCGGACGCTTTTTTTGCCTTTGCGTCCCACTTGCTTTTGATGGTTTCGTCGTCCAAAGTCAAGCTCTGGCAAAAGTTGTCGAGTTTTGGGTGCTCGTGTCGCAGGCGATTCAAATGGAGGCAAATCTGCTCGAGATGCGTGGCGGGGTTTTCAAGCAGGAGTTTCAGTTGTGCGGAGTCTTCCGGAAGGATCGACAAGTCCTTTTCTCCCAGGTTCTGCAAGGCGTGCAGGTCCAGGTAGTCTGCGCGCGGCCATCTTGTGCCGGATCGCATGGTGTCGGTGGTGTGTTGAGGTTCGAAGAGTTGTGTAAAGCGATGTACCAGTTGAGTGACGGATGTGGGGACTGGGGCACCTTTCCAAAAGTACTTGTGGTTGGATGTGTCGAAGGTGATGTGGCAGTCTTTTTCGTGCGGGTTGATGTGTCGCATGTGATCCACGTCGTCCGGCGGGTGTGCGATGTCGTGCATGTCCTTGGTTTGCATGTCCCCACATTGTTGATGTTCGTGTTGCTCGGGGACGCATTTTCGTCTTTTCGGTCTCAATGTGTCATGCAGAATGTCGTCGGCTTGGAGTGAAGACAAGGAAACAGCTTCTTTGTCGGCGCCGACTATCATGGCTTCTGTGCTCGCGTCTCTGGGTGTGTGTGTGTGTGTGTGTGTGTGTGTTTGTGTGTGTGTGTGTATGTGCATGTGTGTCTGTGCGTGTGCGTGAGTGTGAGTGTGTGTGTGTGTGTGTGTGTGTGTGTGTGTGTGTGTGTGTGTCTGTGTTTGTTTTCTGTAGACGACTGGGTTTGTGTACGCATGCCTGCATGCATGTTTGCATGGTGTTTGCCTGTAGGTGCACGCCTACGTGTCTGCCTTCACCGCATGTTGTTGTTACAGTTGCTGTGCGTGATGTAGTAACGACATGTCGCGAAGGGCCAAGTCGGCGCACTGTGAGGCTAGTCGGAGCCTTGATGTGCTTTCCTGCATGGGTGATGGAGGCTGAGAGGGAGGTTGGTGGATCTAGACGTGTTGCCTGCGTGGCACTTGCTGGCACGGAATTAGTGACTTCTCGTTGTTGCCGTGTGTGCTCGTTCCGGAGCTGTGGCGTGACAGGCTTCGAGGCGAACTTTTTGTTTGCCTTCGCTTGTACGTGTCTCGTTCGGGTCCGGGTTGGCATCAGATGATGGCAATGCCGTAAGTGTTGGGATGCTCGCGCAACTCGTGCAGGAAGGTGCTTTTGCTGATAATCGTGGGACTTGCCTTGAGTGAGTCGAGCTTGGTGTACTTGCCGCTGATGTTTCTATACGCAATCCAGTGCTGGCTGTTCTGATTTTGCAGGGCTCCTACGTAGTTTGCCAAGTCTTCTGGCTCGGTTATTGGATTGAGGTCGAGTCGCCAGGTCACTCGGTCGTGTTTTGCCATGGCCTTCGTTAAGAGTGCTGTGCTGAGGACCTCGGAGGAGAACCAGCCGTCGCCGGACATGTGGTCTTCGGTGCTGTCTTGAAGTTCCGGGTTCTCGAGAAGGAACTGGTTGGCGGCGTAGACGAGGTCCGCTTCTCCGAAAATGTCGTCTCCCAGAGCGTTGTTGAGAGCATGCAATCCGCACAGAGCCCGTTCCTGTTTTTGGAAGAAGACTGCTGAGCTCGTCGCGGCCGTTGTTGATTTTGCTCGGGTTTTCGTTCGTGGGTTCTGCCGTGGAACGGAAGGCTGGGTCTGCTTGCTGCTTTGTGCCTCTGTCGCGGGCGACGATGGCTTCCGGGTGTGTGGGGGGGGGGATTGTCGGGTCTGTTAATTGTTTTACGTAGTTCGGCACTTGTGCTTGTGGGCGGGCAGGCAATTTAGCTTGGAGGCATTCTGAGATTTGGTGGTTCTGGATTTCTTCTGCGACCGCTTGGCTTGCTTTTTTTTTGCGAAGAGGTCGGTGACCAAGATGTCCGGCTTCTGGAGCTTTGCGAGCTTGTTTTTGTAGTAGATCGGGTTCTTGTGCTTGGCAGTGAGGGTCTTCCACAAGGTTTCGATTCCTTCGTTGCTGTGTCTGTGCAGCTTGTGTTGTGCGCTATACAGCGTCGTTAGCGCCCACTCCGCGTCCTTGTTGTAGATGAGACTGTTTTTGTTGAATTTCTTTAACGCGGCCAAGGACATTTTTGGCACGCGACTTAGGGCTGTATATGCTTGACCCGGGTTCCTTATGCTTCGACCGAGGTCCGCGAAGATGCCTTCCGGTAACGTGACGGCCTGTGCTTTGTGGATGGTGCTGGCGTGGGCAAGTACGAGGGGAAACTGCCGTCTCTGGATCCACTGCGCATTTTTGCCCCAGTAGTTGGCGCTTCGTCGTTGGACGGCAACAGCGGGTGTTTCGTGCAGGTCGCACCATCTCTTTCCGGCTTTGTCGAATTTGACCCAGATGGTGGTGATTTCGTCGTCGAGGAGTTCGACGGACTGCACTTCCCCGCAGGCGCCGTTGACCAGTCCGTCTCTCACGTCCCAGTTCTGTTTGTACATCACTCGACTGCCAATGGCCACAGTGAGCAGGTTTTCGAGTCCACCGGTGTCTTCTGGGTCGATGTAGCTGTTGCTCGGGTCGGCAGTCTCGCCGGTCTTCGTGTACGTGTCGATGCAGGGACATTCGTAGCAGCGGGTGTGTTGTTCCTCGACGTGGTGCTGAAAGATGCGTGCGTTTGTCACGGCAACGGCTTCCCGTGTGGCGTGAAGGTGCATGGCGTTGCGAGCAGGTTGCACACCATTCCTCCGGCGACTGACTCTGCTCTGGAGGACGCGGACGTCCTGCTCCGTCCATTGTCCGACGCGTAGCCTGGCCAGCAACTCTGCCCATGCGGGGTCCTGCGCGGCTCTCTGATTCCCCTGCAGTTCCAGCAGTCGGAACTGGCTCCAGTGTCGCTCGCAGGCGAAAATGGGTTTGCCGTGCGGTGGCGGCAGTTGGTAGAGGTCTCCGAAGAGGACGAGGTGGATGCCACCGAATGGAATTACATCGTTGCCGGTGGCCAGTCGCAGGTGTCGGTCGATTCTTTCGAGGGTTTCATCCGACACGAAGCCGAACTCGTCCAATAAGAGCACTCTGGCATGTTTCCAGAGCGTTCGCATGCTCTCGAGCTGAATGCCGCGCGGTGGTGGAATGTCCGTAGACTTTCCGTAGCTGTTGTTGGTGACCGGAAGAGACAGTGCGGTGTGCAATGTAACGCCGTTGATGTTGAACGCCGCGACGCCTGTTGGAGCGGTGATGACCACGCCGACGCCTGCTTGCCGCAGCTTGTGTGCGACTGCTCGCAGGATGACGGATTTGCCGCTGCCACCCGGTCCATGCACGATCAGCTTCAACTGTTCGTCGGGCTTGGACGTGGATTTGGGGGCTTCCAAGACGAAGGATATGATGTAGTCCATGACAGTTCTTTGGTACGTGATGTGCTCGTTGCTGGCGTCTGTTTGTAGTAGTTCGAAGCATTCCTGACAGAAGAGGTAGAGGGATGGGGAGGGGGGTAGATGTTGTCGTGTTTTTTTTGTTAGGGTCTTCAAGTTAGACGGTAGCTTGCAAAGCGAGCTTGTCCTCGCCAGCTTCCACGGGGGCGAAAGCGTCGCTTGCTATGCCTGAAGGTACGTTATCCGGTGCATCGAAGTCGAAGTCGCGTCCGTGTCGATTGCGAAGACTCTGCATGATTTTAATTGAGTCTTTGTACTTGTCCTGGTCGAATCTGCTCAGCGTCCAACCTCGCAGGCTTGAGCGGATGCTCGCCTTGAGGTACATGGTCGCTTGGACGCGTTGGATCTCTCTTGCTGCTGCGATCGTGTTGTTCAAGCAGGGGTAGCAGATGGAGCTCATGAAGTGGGGATAGGTTTGGCTGTCTGAGACGATGCGTGTGAATGCTCTAGCGTGACTTCCTCCATCTTCGGGCTTTAGCCAGTCGCCTGGTCTCTTCCAGACGTGGTGTAGTAGGAGCTTCGAAAAATAGTAATCTTCGGTGTCGGTGTCTGGGCTGAACTGTCGGTGTCCTACAATGGCTGGTCTAGTTCTTGGCAGTGGACACGGAGTGGCACCGCGTGGTTGTCCTCGCTGGAAGAATCCCGCACAGTAGTCGAAGAAGCTGATCTCTTTCCAGGGCCGTTGGGTTGTGGCTCTGCCCGTTCCTTCTACGGGAACGTCGGTGATTGTCTCTGGCATGGAGTCTTGGATGCTGGCGTATTTTTCTTGGGCGGCTGGCAGTTCGTTTACGTGCTGGCTTGCGTAGGCATCGGGGTTTGCTATGGCTAGTCTTACGTCCTGCGGTCGGACCCAGAGAGTCCAGGTCTGGGGACGACCGACCTGGATCCAGATGTGATGGCGGGAGAAGAGCACCACGGGGTAGCCCAGCAGGAGGTGACAGGCCTCGAATGTGGAGGCGGTTCGTGCTTGTGTCGCTGCATGCGCGATTTTGTACGTCGTCTGATGGAATGGGTTTTCCTTTTGGGCGAACTGTTCTAGGAGGCGCTCCACTCTTCTGGCGGCGACGTGGTCTTCTTCGGATTTGAAGGTGTAGCCGAGGATGTAGCGCGAGGCCATGGTGAGTTCGCATATGGGTTGTAGGTCTGTGCTGCTTTGCCACTCCAGCAGTATGTTTTTGTTGTACTGTCCCATAAGTGTTCCTGTGCCGTTGAGGGGGTCGGGTGTCTGCTTTGTGCCCGGATGCCGTCGGACGGCGATGCTGGATTTGACGCGCCGGCTCCACTGTTCCTTGGCGGTGCGTCTTCGTGCTCTTGGTTCTGGCGCATGTGGATACCCGAACCTGCAGTACTGGAGGTTGCCTGCGTGTCGTCTGCAGTATTGGTTGCAATGGTGCGCTTGGAGGCTTGCCAGGCTGCTGAGGCATTTGTAGTCGGCTCTGTCGGGTCTGCGCTTCAGGTGAACATTTTTCCACCGTTCGGGGCTTGTGCTGCAGATGAACTTGTCCGTGAGGTCTTCTACAGTGTTTGGGTGGATCTTGCGTGCAGCTTCGTCGTCCGTGAGGTGCTCGATGTCCTCCGGTGAGAGTTGTGCCGGTGGAAGGCCGGGCTGAACTCTTTCTCGCGTCCAGAGGAGTATGTGCACGTGAGGGTAACCCCTTTTTTGCCATTCCACCCGCACCACGTAGTCATGTACGTGGAAAGGGGGTGACCACCTGTGACGTGTATAACGGGTTCTTGGTCGGTCTTTGTCTTGGTGGTCTCTGGGCGTGGCGGCTTCGTCGGAGCTGCTGTTCTCGGAACTCTGGGCTGAGGCGTGGTCCTCGTTCTTGGATTCTGGTTCGGAATCGCTGTCTTCTGCGGCTTCTTGTAATTCTGGGCTAAGCCATCGCAGGAAGCGTTTGACTTGTTGGTAGAATTGTCTGGCGACGATGGCCGGCATGCTGTTGCAAAGCTCATTGGCGGTGTAGCTTTTCCTTTCTTTGCCGTCGGCTTTGTCTTTGCTCCTTTTGCGAGCTGGCCTTGTGCTCGTGTCAGGCGTCTCTTCTATTCTTTCGGCACGCGGCATGTCTTTTGCTTGCTCCTTTGGCTCGGTATCCGCGTGCCACTTGTAGTTGGGGTCTTCCATGTATTTCGCGTAGATCCAGCTCGCTAACCTTTTTCTGGATTTCGTGTTCAGCGGCTGCTTGTGTATATGCTCGCTTCGCAACAGCTTCGCGTAAATGCACGCGACGAGGATGTGTCCTTGTCTGGCGTGACACGTCAGTGTGAGGAACCATTGTGGTGCGCCCAGTTGTTCGAACATGCTGAGTGCAACTCCTTTCTTTGCGAAGACGTACGGTTGCGTGCCGGGGACGTCGCGGAGGGTCGTGTACACTTGCTTTCGAAGTGCTTCCGTTGGATGTGTAGCAGTGCTCTGTTTTTGCTGAGAAATGCGTACGCTGGTGTTGCTGCTGATTCGTTTTTTGAGCCATGTTTCCAGCAAGAAGTAGACATAGTCCGGGCAGTCTTCGAAGCGTGGGTCAGCGCCGAGCAGACGCTGGCGTGTGTAGTCGGCGAACTTCATGTCCGGGTTGTAGCCGTGTTCGCCGGTGGGGAAGAGGTGAGGAAATACTTTGACGTCAGCGTCCGTCATCAGGTTTGCCATAAGTTTGTGTTGGCCCAAGTCGTGGGTGTCTGCAAACGGTGCTGTTGGTGCTTCTGGGAACATGTATTCGATGTCTGCGATACTAGCTGTATCGTGTTCGTTTTTCTTCTGTTCCGGGTCCACTGGTTTTGTATTGACTTCGGCACCGCTCCCGCTCGGTTCTGTGTCGCTGTCACTCGAGGCAAGCTGGATGTGGGCACTGCCAGTCTCTCTTCCTGGTGTTTCGGGCGTTGCTGTGGCCCCGGCGGCGTTGCGGCTCTGGCGCCGCAGGGCGATTTTTTTTCTCTTGTGACTGGTGCGCGTGTACTGATACTTCTGCTGGAGGCGTTGCAGGGCGGCGGTTATCTCGGGTGTCTGGTACAGTCTGTGGTCCCTGTGCAGTTTCTCGAGTGCTCGGTATAGGTACTTGACCCTGGCGTGGGTTGTGAATTCTCCGTTCGGGGAATGTACGTAAACCTTGCCGTGCCTGTCCAGGCGACAGTTTTCAAGGACGCTGCACAGGCGTGGTTGTTTTAGCGGTGTGATGTACATTCGGCCCCATTGTCCGCGGGGTCCTCCAGACGGCATGTCTATGAGAAATTGGGACACTTGTGCCATTGCAATGAGTCGTTGTTCCATGTAGTTGAGCCGTTGTAGGCTTGTGGATTGTCGTGGCACTTCTGGGAGGATTGGTGCAGATGTTTTTTCGCGACACTTCTTGCAAAGGAGTGTGCGCTTGCTTGGGCTCGACTCGGCTCTGGACTTGCGCATGTACCGGAGGGGCGTAAGCATGTTGCACTTAGAACAGACTTCTGAGAGGCCATAGCGGCGCCAGTTGCTGATGATGCCCTTGGAGCTGCTGTAGACTTTCAGGCGGAATGTGAGGCGGCTGGACGGTGCGCAGTTCTGGAAGTCTTCGTTTAGCAATATGCCTGTTTCGAGCTGTCCGTCTGGGAGACGTCTTACTGCATTCTTCATGGCCCTGGCGTCCATTTCTTCGATGACAGGTGTGTTGGGTTTGACTGGCGGGTTGTTTTCCAGTGGAAGCGGACCTTCGTGGTTGCTGTTGCATGCAATTTCATGATACGACCACTCGTAGCTTATGCCTGTACTTCGTGTTCGCTTGGGCTCCCGGCCGCGCTTGCCATACCCTTTGCAGGATCTTTCTTCTTCCGCATATTGCGGCACATATGGCGCTGCCTTGGGTACTGGGCCTCGTGGATCGATGCGTGACATGTGGGGATGGTGTGATGACAAGCTGCTTGAGTGGGGCTCCGGGCCGCGCTTGCCGTACCCTTGGCAGGATCTTTCTTCTTCCGTACATTGCGGCACATATGGCGCTGCCTTGGGTACTGGGCCTCGTGGATCGATACGTGACATGGGGGGTTGTGTGATGACAAGCTGTTTGCGTGGGGCTCCGGGCCGCGCTTGCCGTACCCTTCGCAGGATCTTTCTTCTTCCGTACATTGCGGCACATATGGCGCTGCCTTGGGTACTGGGCCTCGTGGATCGATGCGTGACATGTGGGGATGGTGTGATGACAAGCTGCTTGCGTGGGGCTCCGGGCCGCGCTTGCCGTACCCTTGGCAGGATCTTTCTTCTTCCGTACATTGCGGCACATATGGCGCCGCGAAGGTTTGCATTTTGGGTACTGGGCCTCGTGGATCGATGCGTGACATGGGGGGTTGTATGATGACAAGCTGCTTGAGTGGGGCTCCGGGCCGCGCTTGCCGTACCCTTGGCGGGATCTTTCTTCTTCCGTACATTGCGGCACATATGGCGCTGCCTTGGGTACTCGGCCTCGTGGATCGATGCGTGACATGTGGGGATGGTGTGATGACAAGGTGTTTGCGTGGGGCTCCGGGCCGCGCTTGCCGTACCCTTGGCGGGATCTTTCTTCTTCCGTACATTGCGGCACATATGGCGCTGCCTTGGGTACTCGGCCTCGTGGATCGATGCGTGACATGTGGGGATGGTGTGATGACAAGGTGTTTGCGTGGGGCTCCGGGCCGCGCTTGCCGTACCCTTGGCGGGATCTTTCTTCTTCCGTACATTGCGGCACATATGGCGCTGCCTTGGGTACTCGGCCTCGTGGATCGATGCGTGACATGGGGGGTTGTATGATGACAAGCTGCTTGAGTGGGGCTCCGGGCCGCGCTTGCCGTACCCTTGGCAGGATCTTTCTTCTTTCGTACATTGCGGCACATATGGCGCTGCCTTGGGTACTGGGCCTCGTGGATCGATGCGTGCCATGTGGGGATGGTGTGATGACAAGCTGCTTGCGTGGGGCTCCGGGCCGCGCTTGCCGTACCCTTTGCGGGATCTTTCTTCTTCCGTACATTGCGGCACATATGGTGCCGCGAAAGTTTGCATTTTGGGTACTGGGCCTCGTGGATCGATACGTGACATGGGGGGTTGTATGATGACAAGCTGCTTGAGTGGGGCTCCGGGCCGCGCTTGCCGTGCCCTTTGCAGGATCTTTCTTCTTTCGTACATTGCGGCACATATGGCGCTGCCTTGGGTACTGGGCCTCGTGGAACGGTGCGTGACGTGGGGGGTTGTGTGATGAGCAGCTGTTTCAGTGGTTGTCGCAAGTTGCTTGTCTGAGCTTCTGGCCGCGTTTCCCGTGGCCTTTTTGCGATCTTTCCTCTGCACTGAGTTTCGCTTGGCGAGGTTGGCGATTAAGTTGTGGCAGTGGGCCTGACAAAGCACTGTGTGGTATGGGGCCTGCCTTGATGACAACACATTTGCGTGGTTATCGCAAGTTGCTTGTTCGGGCTCCGGGCCGCGTGTGCCGCACCCGTGGCTGGCTTGAGCTTCTTGGCTGTACTCGGTTTGACGTGGCCGTGGCGGCTTGTTGTTTTCGGGGAGTTGTCCACGTTGTCCTGCTCCGAGCTTCGTTCTTTCGCTTCTGTGTCTTTCTGCTTCTTCTGTTGGTTCTGCTCGTGTTGTAGTGTTGGGTGCAGGTCCTCGTGTGTCGTATCCTTTTTCTCGTCTGGTGTGTTGGTCGTATTGTGGCGTGGGTTTGCGATGCTTTGGCTTGCTGTCGGCGTCGGTTGTCTGTCCGTTGGTTGTGGTCGTGTGCACTTCTTCTTGGGACGGCTGCGCTTGCACCGGACGTGAGGAAGCGGGCGTGTGAGTCTGCTGGCACTTCCTGCTGTTGGTTGTGGGGAGGGTTTTCCTTCTCTTGTCGGAGAGGGGGGGGGGAGAGTGGATTTGCGGCGGCGCGGCGTCGCTTCCGGGATTTGACGTGGAAGCATCTTCGCTCGAGCTGCTCCTTAGTGCGTTGCTGCGACCAGACATGCTGAGTCTTCGGCATCTGGCTTCGTGTTGGAGGATGCACAGCCACGCTTTGCCGAGACGCGCGATTACCTCCTGTGCTGAGCTGCGAGTATGCTGTCGGGGCGAGATTCCACGTGTCGGTGCCATGGCTGCGGTGGCTAATTGGTTAACGGCCTACGCAGTTGCTTGCGGAGTACGTCAGGTCCGCTGCGCTTGAGGGGCTTGGTTGGGTGTTTCGGGCTCGGGATTAGTCCGGTGGAGTGTACTGCGCTCTGTCTATTATTCTCTGTTGGGAAATTTTTCTTGGTGTTGTACAAATATAACAAATGCATGTTTGGTCCTGTGCATGGAAAGAGAATGTGTCGTTTTTTTGTTTGTTTTTTTAAGTTGCGTTTGGGAGCCATCTCGTGTCTGTTCGTTCTGCGGAGCTGTGCTTCGGCAGTGTTCGTCAGAGCCGCTGTGTGATTTGTATTGTCAGCGTGGCCTTTTTGTGTGCGGGCAGCTGCGCCATTAGTACTTGTTGATTGGCGGATGTGCCGGTGTCTGTTGCCGGGCTGGTGGTTTGTCTTCGCCGACTGTTAAATCGTAGTGTACCTTGCTTATCAGGCTTTTCTCGCGGCTTGTTGTTGTGTTGAAGGAGCATATCAGGCGTGTTTTTTTGGGCTGGCTTGAATGCGCTGGTGAAGTGTGCGCTGTGCATGCAGTGCAGTTCCTCTACGTTTGCATGTTCTTGAATAATCGACCAGGTTGCTATTGGCGCTTGCGGCTGGTTGTTGTTTTTCACAAAACCAATTCGAGTCGAACGGTCGCTAGATCTGTTGTCACTGAAGACACTTGGCGTTATGGTGTTTCTTCAATTTTAGTTGTGGGACTCGGCGCTGTTGCTCTGAGGTGACGGTTCTCGTAGCTCTGAGTGGTGTGCGGGTGGCTCTGAGATCTGCATTTGATTCGTCGAGTGTAGGTGTTCGTAGATCTGGAATCTGTTTGTTGCTGTTGTTGTTGGAGTTGTGCAGCATGGTGACGGCGGTGCTCGTTCGTAGCCAATCAAACGTTTTTGTATGTATGTATGTACGTACGTAGGTATGTATGTATGTATGTATGTATGTATGTATGCATGTATATATGATGTATGTATGTATGTATGTATGTCTGTATGTACGTATGTATGTATGCATGCATGTATGTATGCATGTATGTATGTATGTATGTATGTATGTATTTTTGCCTGTGTGCATGTACGTGTGCATGTATGCATGTATGTATGCTTGTCCATGTCGGTGCTCGTTGCTTCAAGATTCGGTGCTTTTGTTGGTGTATATTTTGGCGACCTCGTTGGAATCGTCGTTGGGGATGCCATCAGTCATGAGTGCACGCTGTCCGTCAAGAGTTGTCGCGCGAGACGGCGTGCGTGGTTCCCAGGAGAGTATGTGTTCTGAAGGGGAGCCTCTGCCTTGCCATTCTGTGCAGGGGACGGGAGCTCTCGTACGGAATGATGGTGGCGGTCGGTTAGGTGCTTGTTTTGGCTGATTCGGCTGAATGGGGATTGGTGTTGTGGACGGTTTCGGTGCCGTGGTTGTGCTTATGCAGTGGTCGTCGGAGTTGATGCCTGCTTGCTGTCTGTGAGTGAGGTTTCTTGCATCGGGGTTGTTTTGTGTTCCAGTACGTCGCCGTTGGCGGGCATGTCGATGTTCATGTTTAGTAGCAGCTCTTGTTGTTCGTGTCGGCGCTGTTGCTGGTTGGACCGCTGACTTGTTTGCACGACAATGAAGCGACATGGCTTCAGCGAGTTAAGATTGAGTGGCTGTTACTCGTCTAGTGCTGCCTGGAAATGGAAATGGCGTGGATGGTAGTCGAGCACCTAGCTTGAGCCCAAGTTTATCCACCAGGAAGGTTGTTATGCTTTGGCTTGTGCAGCTGTTACTCCGGCAGATTTTGTTTGTGCCTTTTTGTCGATGCTTTAGGTGCTGCCAGGAGATCGACGGGGTACGGCATTGGGGTTTGAGAGGCTTGCGCGAAAAAACGGCTTATGGTTCCTGTTGTTGCTCTGAGAGATCTCTGCTTGCAGTTGCAGCCTGCGTCTGTGCTTGGCGTTCGTGGAGATATTGGTAGAGACGGAGTGTTTCCAGGGCGGGCATCAGCATCTCCAAGGCCCACGGATACCCATCTAGCTGGTGGATTCTCTTGCGAGATGCGTTGCTCCTGACGCCGCTTGCGTTTGTCCTCGCATCGAGCAAGAGCTTCACTGTGTGGGGGTTGTCGCTCCACATTGCCAGTTGCAGCGGTTCTGGAAGGAGTCGCACAGCTGCTTCCGATTGGAGCTCGCAGAGGTTTGAAAGGAGCTTGTGGAGGATCGAGTCGTGACCCTTGAAGGCTGCTGCGCAAAGAGCCGTTCCCCCGTGTAAGGCATGTTTCCCGATGTCGGCTTTCTGTTCCAGCAGGAATTCTACAGCTTCGGTTCTCCCGTGCCAAGCTGCGTGCCAGAGCGCCGTGGCCTCTAACTGGCTGTCTACGTGGACTGATGAGCTGAGCAAAAGTTTAAGGCCGGAAATGTAGTTGGCGCTGGCGCATGCGCAGAGAGCGGTTGTCTGGTAGTCGTACTCGTTGCGGGGTTCGTGTACGTCGGAGCGCGCTAGCAGAAGGGTGCTTGCAATTTCTTCGTCGTTATTGTGGCAGGCGACGCTGAAGGGCGTCCGGCCTTGGACGTTGCACTGATTCGGGTCGGCTCTTGCCTCTAGCACCATTTGTGTGAGGGTGTGGTTGCCGCCAGCAACTGCTTCGAGTAGGGCGCTGCGTCCACGAAGGTCTGTTGCGTCCGGGTCTGCTCGGTGTTGCAGCAACATGCGTGCGGCTTCCTGTGCGTCTTGCGTTGCTGCGTGCCAGAGTGCCCGATCGTTGCCGTGGCGGTTCACGTCTGCATGGGCTTGGAAGAGGAGTTCCAGGATGTTCGTGTTATCTGCACTTGCGGCTGCTTGGAGAGCGGTGATTGCCCCGTTTGCGGTGTTGACTTTGGTTCCGCCGGGCATGGACGCGTTGACGTCCTGTGGTTTGCACAGGAGTTCTTCCACTTCGGATTCGGAATCTTCGAAGCTGGCATCAATGAGCTGACGGATGTTTTCCGTGGAAGTGGGGATGTAGTTCAATAGCACGACCTGCAGGCGGGAGGATTTTCGGATCTTGTCCTGGTCCTCGAGGAGGCGTGTGTCCTGGAGGATTTTCTGTCGGAATCGGCAGACTCCCAGGTCTGGAGCTAGTCTGGTTTTGAGCTGTCGCACGGTTATGGCTTCGTCTAGGTGGAGGTCGGCTACGAGGTTGCCTGCGGTGGAGTAGACATGTACTTGGATGGTTTCGATCTTCTGGGTGCTCGGTCGTTTCATTTTGGCTCTCTGGCGGGGGCGGTGGTTGTGCGACCTGATAGTAGTACGAACCGGAGTTCGTGGGGCTCGGGCTATTGATACTGTTGCGGCTGACGTGATGTTGGACATGTGTGTCGTGATGTTTCTGGCTGCGCTTGGTCCTGTGCATGTTTGCTGCTCGGGGCGGGTCGGTTGCATTTGGCTGGCTTGCTCTTTTTTTGTTGACGTGCGTGACATCGGCGTCGCTCGGGTTCGTTTTTGATTGCGGGCCTGCACTTGTTGCTCTCGTGCTGTACAGGCGTTGGCGGGCAGTCTGGACGGTGGTGGTCGGGGCGGTGTTTCACAACCTGCAGCAATGGCGGTGGTTTTCTTGTTGGGAGCGTCTACTTTCGCGTTTTCCTCACTGCTTTGCTGTGGTTTTGTTGTTCGTTTTGTGCGCAGCTGTGGGATCGGGTTCTGTTCGGTTTGGGCCTGTCTCTGCTTTCTCCCGTCGTGTCTTGTCTTCCTGATTTTCCGGACTCGGGATTGCATGGCTCGAGTGTCACTTGGGGTGTTGGCTCTGCTGCTCTGCTGCAGTGTCGCTTCTCGCGTCAATCGAAATTTTTGCACAGCTTGGCAATGTCGTCGTCGTCTCCGCAAGATCCCTCGAGGGGGTGTTCCTGACTCGACGTGCGCGTGTTATGACAGTCCTCGTTGTGTGGGTTGGCGTTCGTGCCGGTCGGGCCTCTGACTTCTTTTTTTGCATGGCAATGAAGCGACATCGATCTGCATGGTTGATTTGCTATTACTCTTCCAGTGCTTTACCCGGAAGTAGGAATGGAGTGCATGGAAGTCGTGGACGTAGCTCGAGCCCATGTACAACCAAGAGGAAGGTTGGCATGCTTGGGCTCGTGCACTTGTTTCTCCCGCAGATTTGTTTGTGTTTTCTTTTTGATGCTTTAGGTGCTGCGACGGGATCGTTAGGCTCCGGAGTCGGGCTTGGAGAGGCTAGAAAGAGAGACCGGCCTATGCTTCCTGTTCCTGGCCTGAGAGATTTCTTCTTGCAGTTGCAGCCTGCGCTTGTGTTTGGCGTTCTTGCAGATACTGGTAAAGACGGAGTCTGTCCAGGGTGGGTGTCCGCACCTCTACAGTTGACTGGTATAGCTGTAGCTGTAGCTGGTGCATTCTACCGACGGATGTGTTGTTCTTCACGCCACTCGCGTTCGCCTTCGCATCGAGCAAGAGTTTGACGGTGTCGGGGTTGTCGCTCCACATCGCAAGTTGTAGCGGTTCTTGAAGGAGTCGCACAGCTGCTTCTGATTCCACGTCGCAGAGGTTCGCAATGAGCTTGTGGAGGATCGAGTCGTGACCCTGGAAAGCTGCTGCACAAAGAGGCGTTCCCCCGTGCAAGGCATGCTTCTCGGTGTCAGCTCTCTGTTCGAGCAGGAACTCCACGGCTTCGGTTCTCCCGTGCCAAGCTGCGTACCAGAGCGCCGTGGCATTCAACTGGCCGTCAACGTGGACCGATGAGCCGAGCAGGAGTTTAATGCCGGAAATGCAGTTGGTGCTGGCGCATGCGCAGAGAGCGGTTGTCTCGTAGTCGTACTCGTTGCGGGGCTCGTGTCGGGTGTGCACATCCGAGCGCGCCATCAGCAGGGTGGTTGCCATTTTTTCGTCGTTATTGTTGGGAAATTCCTTAAACAAGGGCTTCGGGCAGCAATTAAGCCGTGGGCCTCGGGAATAAGCCCAAATCGTTTCCGAGGAGAGTGAAAACGAGAACAGACAGAAATGGGCCCGATCAGCAGCAAGGCTCGCCAAAATCCGAAATCTGCATGCAGTTTCTTGAGTCGATGTGCCTGTTATGAGTCCCGTCATCATGAGCATGTGAAGAAGCACAAATTTGATCCATCACCGAAAGCACCCATTGAGCACGTGAGGAGGCACAAACTTGATCCAAACACTGAAGTGCCCATTGCACCCTGCGCGCGCGCTCACAATTTTCCCCATTTCAGCTGATTCATGTTATGCTGCATTGCCTGCCAACCACGATAGGATTTCATTGCCGAGGTGACGGCAGCGGCGGGCCTAAGTACCGACCCCGCTCGGTAGTTAAGCTTTCGGTCAGTTTAGGATTTGATTGCCAGCTTTCGGTCGGCCGGTTTGGGATTTGATTGCCGAGGTGCGGCACTGGCGGCTCCATTACCGACCCCCCATCGGTAATTAAGCTTTCGGTCGGCCGGTTTGGGATTTGATTGGTGAGGTGGTGGCAGCGGCGGGCTTAATTACTGACCCTCCCTCGGTAATTAAAACTTTCGGTCAGCCGGTTTGGGATTTGAATGTTGACGTGGTGCCAGCGGCGGGCTTAATTACCGACCCGCCTCGGTAATTAAGCTTTCGCGCATCCGGTTCGGGTCTCGTTGCTCGTCGGTGCGCAAAATTACCGACCGCCCTCGGTAATTAAGCTTTCGGTCGGCCGGTTTGGGATTTGACTGCGACAGTGGTGGCAGCGGCGGGCTTAATTACCGACCCCCCTCGGTAATTAAGCTCCGGTCAGTTGCGGGGTCGTGCGCCCGTTCCCGAGGCCCCGGGCTTAATTACCGACCCCCCTCGGTAATTAAGCTTTTTGCAGTGAGGATGTCGGGAAAAAGTCTTCCTGAGCAGGTCGAAACCAGCTGCTCAGGAAGACTTTTTCCTGAAATCTTCACTGCAAAAGGCTTAATTACCGAACCCCCTCGGTAATTAAGCTCCGGTCAGTTGCGGGGTGCCGGGCCCATTCCCGAGTTGCCGGGCTTAATTACCGACCCCCCTCGGTAATTAAGCTCCGGTCTGTGGCAGGGTGGTGGGCCCATTCCCGAGGCCCAGGGCTTAATTACCGACCCCCCTCGGTAATTAAGCTCGCTCAGTTGCGGGGTGGTGGGCCCATTCCCGAGGCCCCCGGGCATAATTACCGAACGCTCTCGGCAATCAAGCTTTTTGAAGTGAAGATTTTCGGGAAGGAAGTCTTCTTGAGAAGGTCGAAACATGTCGAAACCAGCTGCTTAGGAAAATGTTGTCCCGGACTGGACCACTGCAAAAAGCTCAATTACCGAGGGTCGTCGGTAATTGAGCCCCGGCCCTCGGGAATAAGACATGTT
>CAJNDT010003219.1:0-20000 GCA_905221615.1 Symbiodinium sp. CCMP2592
TACTACTACTACTACTACTACTACTACTAGTTACTACTACTAGTACTTACTACTACTACTACTACTACTACTACTACTACTACTACTACTACTACTAGTTACTACTACTACTACTACTACTACTACTACTACTACTACTACTACTACTACTACTACTACTACTACTATGACTACTACTGCTACTACCACGGGTATTACTAGCAGTACTGGTACCAGTACTGGTACTAGTACTACCACTTGACGAGCACCTAAGGTCCTAGTTAAGTAGTCATCAGTAGTACCGTACCAGTACTAGTACGAGCACGAGTAGCAGTGCACAAGTGCTCCTACTTGTACTAGTATTACTACTCACTGGCAACACTAGTAGTTAGTAATGATAGCACCTCTCCTTGTAGGAGTGTTGTCGTGCAGACTTACCAGACATTGAAAAGCCGCTGCTCCGACGCACCTTCGACGGCTCTGCCACACGCTGCAAGCTCTGCCTGGGCAAACGTAGCTGTGTAACAGGTCTGGCGAGGACAATTTCTGGGCCGGACTTCACCATGGCCGTGTTATCTCTTCTGACTCTTGCAGCATGCAAACAGCACACAGCCAAAGTAAGTCTCTGCTCACTGGAGGGGGACAGTGAATGCGGAGTTGGGTTTCCGGCCTTTCAGTGAAGTGAAGAAGCCTGAGTCATGAGGTAGTTGGTTAATGACATGACTGACTCAGAGATGCACGCAATGTAGCAACTGAGAAGATGGGCGCATCCTTTCCTCCATTGTCGTAGCTCTTACTGTTGAGATGCTGATTCTGGCAGGATCTTTTCTGTACTCTTGCTGGCATCCAACAGGCTCTATTGCAGCTGCTGGCAGCCAGCGATCTTGCCGAATCAAAACAGCAGCTCCCAAGAACTATCAATCATGTGTTTCAAGCGCAAAACTGCGAGAACGTCCTGGCTGGCTGACTCCACGGGTCGCCACAGCTGCTCCAAGCTCTTGCCGGGTTCCAATATCGCCTTGTGTCTTGCAACCTGTAACACTGCGGAAAACCACTACGGATTCAAGGATTAGGGTGTTTTGCTAACAGCCCACCCAGCCTGGCGGAGGCCTTCCGACACTTGCTGCGTCATTCGCCACATGTCATGTCTCTCTCTTGCGCACTGCTCGATGTTCTCCAGAACACTGTGGAAAGGATAACCCTGAACAAAAAGATGATCTGGCGTTTCTTGCAGCACCGGCGCTGAACCGGCGGGTTCGAAGAGCACGTTGTGCGCCAGCGACCACAGCAGACTGGTCAGAACAGAGATATCTTGCCGAATGTTCTGGCGGTCTTGTGTGAGTACCTTCAAGAGCAGTCGGAGCCAGGCGAGGATCAGGTCCAGCGGTCCCTCCACAAACATCTTGCGGTCCTCTGGCCAACGTGCGGTCTATAAGCGACTCAAAGTAAAAGCTCGCAGCAAGCAGTCCTCGTGTTGCGGGAGACTGTTTTGCAAAGACTGGACCAGGTCTGGCAGCAAGGACATGCCAAGCGCCCGTGCTCCGCGGTCCATGGCGGGTCCTACGTGGCTGCCAAGTTTTCAAAACCACTCAATCTTTGGAAGCAAGCGTTGCAGCGGCATCCGGTTGATCTTGCGAGTTTCTTTCCACACGCAAAGTTCGGCTTGGATTCATGATTTGTTTTTATGGGGCATCCTATGCTACTCTCGGGTCTTGTAAAGCTCGTGAGTACCAAGGCAGCCTCAAGGCAAGCTCACTACTTTTGGACTGCTGCAAACATGACATGCTTCTCCTCTCTCAGGCACTGACTCTTGAATCGGCCTGGCAAGGTCATCAGATGATACGACAAATCGCATGGCGCATGCACTTGCTGCTCCGACACTTACTTTTTCGGTTCCTTGCATTCTTCTTCGCGTCCCTTCTGGCCAACCAGGCGCAGCATCTTGCAACATTCATTAGGAGTCAGCACCGCTTGGCCCTGAACTCGATGGCTAATGACGTTCGCAGCCAGAAAAGACATTCTATATGCACATCGAGGTAACAGCTGCAGGAGGACAAGTTGGAGCGCTAGACTTCGCAGAAGTGCTGGTGGTGATGGTGGCGGTACTCATTCATGCTAGTGGTTGCAGTTGTGATACTAGTACTAGGAGCAGCAGTAGTAGTAGTCGTCGCAGTAGTATTAATTATAGTAGTTAAAGTAGCAGTAGTAGTAGTAGTAGTAGTAGTAGTAGTAGTAGTAGTAGTAGTAGTAGTTGTTGTTGTACTCGTACTAGTAGTACGAGTAGTAGTAGTAGTAGTAGTAGTAGTAGTAGTAGTAGTAGTAGTAGTAGTAGTAGTAGTAGTAGTAGTACTAGTACTAGTACTAGTACTTGTACTAGTACTAGTACTAGTACTAGTACTAGTACTAGTACTAGTACTAGTACTAGTAGTAGTAGTACTAGTATTAGTGCAGTAGTAGTAGTAGTACTAGTAGTAGTCGTAGTAGTAGTAGGAGTAGTAGTAGTAGTAGTAGTAGGAGTGGTAGTAGTAGTAGTACTACTACTACTACTACTAGCAGTAGTAGTTGTTGTAGTAGTAATACTATTAGTAGTAGTAGTAGTAGTAGTTGTTGTTGTTGTTGTTGTCGTGGTTGTAGAGAACGGAAACCCAAAGGGGCAGCACGCACCCTCGTTTTCCGTCCAAGCAGAAAGTCCAACGACCGTGACAGGTCGAACGTCCGCCCAGGACGGGCTGCGCGCAATTGCGTCGCGGCAACGAGAAGCTACCAACGACACACTGCCGTGCTCACTTGAGCAAAAAATGTTATGAATACGAATTACAGAAGCATGCATAAAAGCATACAGCACTCACAGCCAGCCCGCAGACTATGTACAGTTACATTCGCCCCTCAGCCGAGAGCACGATAGAGCCGTAGGATTCCGCGGGCGGCCGGAGGCCGTAAAACTGACCTACAGACCCTGCCCTCCTACAAACCCTTCGCACTCAGCACAAGACCTTCGTTTTCACGGCCTGTGCTGCACGAGGCTCCGGTTTCCTACTGTACACAGCCTGCGCCGCACTGCGGCCACAGGGCTGGTGAAACGAGCAGCTGAAGCTGCGGCGTTACTCCACGCGCTTCGGGAGCACTACCGTGCCTCCCTAGCCGCTCCCGTCAAAGACCTGTAGAGCGGATACGCCACCCTGTCGTCTCATCGGAAAGCAGCTAGGTGCTGCGACCCAAACTGAAGTTGCCACAGGTGGCTAGAAGGGCGGAGCGCAGTCCGCGACTTCTAGTCCACGGTCACTGCGGCTCCACGTTGGGTTGCGCGGCGGGCTGCTGTACATTTGAGGGTTTTGCCCGCCCGCGGTGGTTCCGCTGAGGTGCTTCGAACTCCTCGAGCTTCAGCGCCTTGGACCACTCGGTGCCAAACGAATCTAGCCACGTTTGGCTAAATTCAGAGGTCAGCACACTGGCGACCGCGATGCCGACCTCCGCGTTGGCCCGTGAACTAGCACTAAAGTTTAGGCTTCCTATCACGGCGCTAACTGTGGAGTCCGGCCTCGTCACGAGCACCGTCTTGGCGTGGTGGATGCCCGCGAGGCCTGCCCCGATGCTCACGTCCGTGCGGTTCTCGGCGGCGTAAGCCGCCTTGACCGAGGTGCCCTTGCCGACACGGACCTGAACTCCTGCAGCACCTAGTTCCTTAAGGGACTGCAGCTGGAGCTTGGTCCTGCTCGTCTGAGAGTTGTCGGCCAGCACGTGAGCTCGGGCGCCTCGCTCCAGCCAGGACACGAGGGCTCCTACCAAGGGCTTACTGTCGAAGCTGTAGGCCCGCACATAGACGTGGTCGCCCTGCCCAGCATCCGCCAGCATCATTTGCACCACGCTGTGGTACTCGGGAAGGGTCAGAAACTTGACCCCAGCTCGCTCGAAGCCATCTGGGAGCGGAAAGTCCCGGACGCGCCGCGCCTGGCTCGACAAGGGAACTGTCGGAGCCGGAGACACTGCAGAGGCACCCGGACGGGTAGCCCCACTGGCAGGCGTCTTCGGAACAGTCTCCGTCGGGGGCGCCGACACTGTGGCCACCCCTTGGCGGCCTCTGAGCTTGGAAATGCCGTCGAGGCAACCCTCCGACGGGCTGCCGACATTCCGCGCTCTTTCCGAAAGCGCCCTTGCTTTCGAAACCATGCCGGCTAAACACCCCTGTGCCAGGGCGGGCGCGCCGAGAATCGCACGGGCGCGTCTAGTCGCGGCCGGGGCGGCGGGCAGCGTTGGGGCAGCGCTCGCGCCTGTCATGGCCACGAGTTGCCCCGCAGCTTCAACAGCGCGGTCTACGTGACCACAACGTCCCTCGTTCAGGAATGCCCTGCAGTCGCAGCCTGCGCCGTCCGCGCCCGACCCGACTTTCACGAGAACCCTGTGCGCTCCGGCTTTGGTCTTGGACGCGACCTCAAAGACGGCCTCTCGGCCCTCAAGCGACACCAGAACAGCGCTCCCAAAAGGGTTGCCGTTCATGGCGTGCATAAGCCGGTTAGTGGCGACACGTCCGGCCCACCACAGCACTACGGCCGCGAACGTCCACAGTAGGACGCCGGCCGTCAAGCCAACCACGCGGACACCCCGAACGAGGATACCAGAGGATTCCTCGATGAGGTCCTCCGCCGCAGTGGCAACTGCAGTGAGGCTCACGTGTGCCACCTCTCGGGCACCGCGCTCAACAGTGAAGAGGGTAGGCGCCAGCGCAGCGGCCACCAAACCCGTCTTCCATCCAATGTTGCCCGTTGTGGCGTGGGCTGCGCGATTGCGCGCTCTCCTGGAGAGAGCCCAGCTGGAGACCGCAGCGCCTATCGAGCGCACGGCCCCCAGGAACCCACCACGGTTCGAGGGCCCGGAAGAGACAGCGGGGCGAGAAGAAACGGCAGGGGCCTCGGGCGCCACTCTGTGGCCACCCGGGCCACGCAGGGGGAGCGTGAGGGCGGGCTGCCCAGCACGCTCGCCGAGTCGGGAGGAGTATGCCAGTCCGGCAGCACCTCCGGCCCACCATCCTCGGTTGCCGTAGCGGTTCGAGCTTCCCCTTCCACCACCTTTGCCACCACCCTTGCTGCCAGAGCTGCGGCCCCCACTGGGTGCACCGCGCACGGAGGAAGGTTGGCTCCACCAGGCTCGGGCAGAGTCTTGAGAGAGCTCTGCCTGCCTGCGCTTTTCAGCGCGGAGCCTCTTCCGTCCGGAGCGGAGGAATTTCCTCGCATGCTCCGCAAGGGGATCGGCGTTGATGGAACGCTCGATGCGTTCCATCTTCGTGCCCTCGCTCTCTTCCGACGAAGAAGCAGCTTCATCGTCGCCTTCCTGGGGCGGCATGCCGTGGGTTATGAACGACGCGCCCGACTTAGGGCCACTGCACTTAAAGCACAGTTTGCGCAATAACATGTTCCTCTCTTGGCATGTGTCCCGCCCACAGGTCCAGTAGGCGTTGGACATTGCGGCGGCGATCGCGTCCGAACGCTTCGCATAAAGGTACTCCTTTATGCGTTCCTTATGTTCATCGAGCCAGACCTCGATGAACCACGCCGGCGCCGTTCGCAGGTCCACCGGCGGGCTCCAGTACAGGCTGTCCTCGAAGATCCCCACACAGGGGGCACCTCCGAGCTCCTCGGAATCATGGTGCCGGCAGGTATTGCGTTCTGGTGGGTTCGCACGCCCACAAGTAAAGCAATCCCACCAGCCCCAAGGCCAGACCTTGCCTGTGAGGAGCGGAACGCGCGCGGGTGTCGGTCCAAGCTCGTTTTCATCGTAATCGGGCCAGATTTCAAACACTGGCCTGTTCGACAAAATCGCAGCCTGGTAGACGAACGCGCGCCTCCGGCGCCGCGCCAACGCGAGGAGCTGCTCGAGCGTATGCTCACCACCGCCTCGGAAGAATTCATTGATCTGTTCATCATGTTGGAGATCAAGGGGGACCGTGAGCCTGGGATCCACGTCGCGGGCGCCGGGCCTTCCAGGCCCCGGCGGTGGAGTCGCATCCCAGTCCACGTCGCGCCAATCGGCCCCGGGAACCTCGTTCGAGAGTCCGTAAACCCCCGAAACTCGGGGTTGGGGAGCCGGCGACTCCATGGTATCCTGCCATGTTGTGAATCGCTTCTTGGGCGGCGGCGGTCCCTCCGGCTCCGCGGGTCGCCGCTTGTCTGTGCTCGACGGAGCAGCGGCCCCGCTGGCACCTTCTTCGGCACCTGCCTCGCCACTAGACGAGGGAGCCGCGCCTGCCCCGGCCGCGGCTCCTGCAGGGCCGGCTGGTGCCGAGGGCGTTTCTTCCTTCTTGGTGGTGGCCCGCTTGGCCGCGGGGCCTTGACGCTCAGAGCCGCTCTCCTCAACGGCGCGCTTGAGGGAGGAGAGGGACTTAGCCTCTGCTGTCTCCTTTTCCTCCTTGGTCACTGCAGGAAGGCGGGTGTCGCGCCGTGCCTCAGGAGCCGCCGCCGCGGCCTCCTGGGCCGAAGCAGCAAGCTCCTCCTTGGCGCGTGCCGCCGCTCTTTCCCGTGCCAAGCCTGCCTTCATAGACTCCGCGAGGCTAGGGATCCGGACCTCCGGACTCCCTGCCTCAGCTGGGGGAGTCACGTTGGCCGCAGGCGCTGCAGAGGAGGAAGACGCCTCCTGAGAGGAATCCGGAGGAGCAGGAGCCATCTCCTGATCCTCGGAATGCGTCGCCGAAGATGGCGGAGCTTTCTTCTTAGGGCTGGAAGCCTGAGGCTCCGCACCCCAGCGTGGATCAGGCGGGGTTCCAGTCCTCTGGACACCCCCCTTCTCTCGAGGGAGCAGATCCGTTTCCCGCATAGGGGGATCTATCTCCAGTTGGGTGTCAGTCTGCTTTGCGATAGGGTTCAAGACACCCGCGGCGAGCTTTTCTTCTCTGAGCCCATCATGGGCGTTCCAGATAAGGTCTGAAAAGGTTTCCCTCATCGCTTGGACGTGCTCCCTCGGGGTATCTTCCCGGGGAGCGTCCACGTCCGGATCTTGGGGCTCCAAAAGCTCGTCGGGGAACGCCGGAGGAGGCGGTTCAACATCTTCGGGAACCTCTCCGGATCTCCCCTGCTCTTCGCGAATCGCCTCCAACGCTTCGCCCAGCGGGGTCTCGTCACTAAACAAGTGACGGTAGGGACTCGGAGCTGCGGCGTTGGGCATCATGAAGTCCGTCTCCTCGTACGCTGGCCCGAGAATGGTACTCGGGTAGCGCACGGGAGGCTTCGCCCGCTGCACCGGCCTCCGGTCAAGGCGATACGTGCGCCAGAGACCATCGGAAGTGACACAAGGAGCCCCATCCGGGAGCCGCCTGAAATCACGCAGCTCCGCCCCGATGCGATCACAGAAGCGGTCCGGGTTGGAGATATGCGTAAACCGGCCCAGGTCAGCCTCAAAGACCCAGACACGGTCTCTGTGGTCTCTGCGAGCTTCTCCGTGGCGGAAGCGTCTCAGAGCCACAGCGGCTTCTCCAAAGAACGCATCGTCGCACGGGCCGGCACCATGTTCGCCGGAAGGCCCCTTCCGTGGACCGCCGCTCGGTGGTACGCGGCTTCGTACTCGTGCTCGAATTCGGCACGGCACCCGCGGATACCACACTTGTGGCCGGACCCACGGGAAGGAAACCTTCTAGGGTCTCCGTTCCCAATCTCCTCGGGTGTAGGGCAACCAGCCACGCCCCCGCCATGGATCGCACTCCGGTCGGGGGTGTCCCCGAGATCGACGAATTCCCCAGGCACTGCAGCCTCCTCGGGAATCGGATCCACACTGAAAGGCACAAAGGTGTGCAGCGCAGGAGACTTCGGAGCGGGCCGTTCTTGGCTTGCCGACCGACGCTCCACGGATGCCATGAAATCGTCGATCCCGCGGAGGATGGCCTCAGTCTTGGCCCGATCCTCCTCGGTCTCCTCTGGGACGGCCGTACCTCCTTCTCGGGAGCCCTCTGGGCCTCCCGTGGAGGCCGAGCTCGCAGAAGGGGCTTCAGCACTAGGAACGGCCCCCTTCGGAGAGGCCTTGAGCGGAGGCCCACCAAGCTTAGGCCGGATAGGGCCTTGGTAAGGCCCGGGCCCCAGCCCTCCATGAGGCAAGGGCCTTTCCGACCGGTTCCTCGCAGCAGGTGGCGGAGGACGAGATCGCGCGATGGGCGGCTCAGCCGGCCCACCCAGCAACCATCCAGGCCTGGTGCTCAAGAACTCCTCGGCCCTCTCGGTTTCCATGATCAGGAACTGCGGTGGAGGCCTGACCCCTTTCGGCGTCGGGCCAGGCTTCACCGTGACCATTCCTTCCGGAGCGGCTGGTCTCTTCGGCGGCGGCTTCGGGTTCGCCTTCTTGCTGAAGTTCTTCGGGTGGAACAAATCCGCTGGAGTAAGCGTACGGTCCGCCTCCATCGGCTGATCCCCAGGCGCTGCACGGGCCCCCTCAGGGTCACCGGGCGCGGCCTGAGGATCCTCAGGCAGCTCATCCCGGGCCCTGGGCGGCGTCTTGTAGCGGATCGTGTCCGCAGGCGG
The DNA here is from genome assembly GCA_905221615.1 of Symbiodinium sp. CCMP2592. Lineage (NCBI taxonomy): Eukaryota > Dinophyceae > Suessiales > Symbiodiniaceae > Symbiodinium > Symbiodinium sp. CCMP2592. Next base: position 8,475 of record CAJNDT010003219.1, read on the forward strand.
TGCTTCGCGAGGCACCTTTTGAGGGGGGCGGTGTGATCTTCCCCGCTCCTGTTCCCCTGCCGAAGGCGCTCCCTCTGGGGCCACCTTGGGGGTAGGCTTTAGTTTGCCTTCCCGCCCTGGCGGCGGCCTATCAGCGACCGTCCTGGACCGATGCAGCGCAGAGGGCATCCCACGGGGACCACCCTCCTTAGGTGGTCCAGGCGGGGGTCCCGCCGGCATTGCCGAGCTCTTGGCCCGCACCTCAACTTCCAGCTCGGAAGACGAGTCCTCGGCCCCGATATAGTAGTTGACCGGGCCGGCTCCGCCAGGCGGCGCCGACTGCTCTCTGCGGACTCCGCTCCCGGGCTCCGCATCATCGACCCACCGCAGGGTGTTACCCTGACGCTCTGCAAGCGAGAGGTCGAAGACTTCCCAGCCGGGTTGCACCGTGAGGATTCGGAGGATGCATTCTGGAGGGACACGCCCTGTCAGAACACATCCGTCTGTCCCTCTCCAGACGGGCACCCCGGAAGCCCTTAGGAGCTCGAGGTTCGAGACCACAAGACAGGTCGAGTTCTTTCTAAAGCCCGACGTACTGTCCCGCTGTCTTGGGTACCCGGGCCCGATCACCCAATGGACAGTCAGGCGCGGGCCGTTTCCGCCTCCCGGGAGGAGGCCGTCGAGGCCGATCCGCCGCGCATGAAACACCTCTGTGCCATGACAGAGGGTGGAGCCTCCGTACTCTACCGAGAGCTCCCTCATGCCGGCCTCATCGAGGCCGTCTCCATACACGGTGCCCGCGGTCAATCCTGACCCACGGCCGTGTCCATGGAGAGCCCGGATCCGGCCATCGACCAGCTCCAGCCGCTGCTTCTCCCGACCGCCAGCCGCGTTTTCCAGATCACTCGCCGCACCTGCCTCGATCGCGGACGAAGTGATCTGGAGCTTCTCGGCTAAGGCGGATACGCTAATCCAGCCCCATTCGCCGAGATGGCCCTGCAGGCCGAATTTGCCGTGGCGGAGGGCTTGCGTAAGCGCCCTCTGGCAAACCGCGGGGTTCTCTAGCCACACCCACGGCTGCCATCGTGATTTGCTATCACGACCGCCTTTCCCTTCGTTCCCGCGTCTGCGGCCACCTCCCATGGCGCCCCTCGCGGCTCCCTGGCCCACGAGGGGCCCGGCACACGGAGGAAAAAGTGGGAGTGGCTCCGCGACCAGCCGGTCCACGGAGGACCCACCGGCAGCGAAGGAAAGAGGGTTACACGCGACCTCCCGGCCCACGTGTGCCAAAGCACACCGCGAGGCGCAAGAAGCCGATGGCAAGGGCCCGCGCGGCCCGTCGCAAGCTACTGGGCTACTCGTCTTGAGCCCACGCTGCGCGGCCATGTCCTGAAAGGCAGGGGGGTCAAGGGGGCTGCACAGAGAGAGGGGGTAGGGCTCACACTCAGCACGACCTACACCCTGGACTACCTCACTACACCCTTGCTGCAGCACGCACGCAACGAGTGGTAGCATAGAAAGGAGGTAGCGACCCACGGGCGTACAGGCCTGCGTCCGAGCTGCCCCCCACGTTCCCCCCCGAACCCCCCCGACGCGGCACACTAAGACCCCGAACCCTAACCTAGACCCCGCGGTCAAGACACACGCGGTCAAGACGAACACAAGCGAGTTAGGGTATAGGGCTCTTGTGGGGTGGTTAGTGTCCGTTAGGGATTCATCGTGTTTTGCTTTTGCTTTAGGCGCGACCTTCCGGTCCGCGTCAGGCGGACTGGAGCTCGAGCCGTCGCGGCCGCGAGCGCCTAAGGCTTCAAGGGCGGAAGCGGCGGTCTGAGGCGCGGAGCGGCTGCCCTTCCGGCACGCCGTCCTTATCTCCTCCTCTGCCTCCGCATCCGTGAGGAAACGGCCGTCAACGACCCTACCTGTACGAACCGTCAGGTCGTCGACATAGGCCACCCATTCCTTAGTGAACCTAAGCCTTCGATTGCGAACCGGCGCATACGCGCGGTCCACGACGTAGTTAAAATCGTCGGGACCATTGACAGGCCCGAAGGTAAGCCCAATAGGGAGGTACTTACCGCTACGCGCAACAATGGCAAGAACCTCCCTGGCACGCTTCGTGTTGCGGATCTGATTGAAACCGGAAACCGCATCAACGAAGCTATACCAGACTGATCCTACCGCTGCAGCGAGCACATCCGTGCTCCGCCGGCAGTAGTAAGTGGATCTCTTCACCCTGGCGTTTACCCTGCGGCAATCTACCACCAAGCGGCGTTTCCTCGCCCGCTTGTGGGAAGGCATCTCCTTCGTAGGGAAAGGGGCCGAACCCCAGGCCGAAGGGCCTCGCACAAGCTGCCATCTCTGGACCTCCTCCTCAAGCCGGTCATCAACCCACTGCGCCGCTTCCCCGCGGAGCGCATGGGGCTGAGAGCTGACCGGAGGCCCCGTAGGGACGCAGTCGTGCGCAAACTTCCGGACCGTGGTACGCGCCGTACCTTCGACCAAGAATGCAGCGGCCTTCCGGCCCACCGTCTCCTTAATGGCTGCGAGATCAGCCTCGGTGAGCCCCGGACGGTTCTCCGTAGGGCCCAACCTGAGGCCTTCAATGACCTGCGCCTTATACTCTGGCGTACGGCGGGGATCGGCAGCCACAGCCTGGCCTGCCAACGCATAGACCTCCAGGTCCGCGAAGACACCATCCCACTCCTTGGCGTCTGCCTTCGACCGCCAGTGAGCATCCATCTTCCTGGAGAACTCCAGAACTTCAGCCTCCATCTTCGCTCTCTCTTGAGGGGAGAGGTCCTCGCCAGACTTAACGTCCGGCAACGGTACCTCCGGAGCGGAAGGCTTCGCAGGCTCAGCTGGCGGCTGGCCGCTCACTGAGCAAATGCTGTCGTAGCAAGGGGGCTGGTCGCCCCTCAGACCAGCATCCGCCAGGCAACGGCACAAGGCCGGAGCGAGAACCCTCGAAGAGGTCCGGGCCTTCGCGTGCTGATGGGCTACCCTGCCCAAAGCGTCAGGCTTTGCACAGCGAACGCAAACCGAATCCATCTTGAAGTTGGAAAGACAGATCAGCGCTCCTTCCGAATGCTTAGAACCCCTAGGAACTGATCCCAAGAGCTGACATCGATCAGCTCGGCCGAAAGCCCAAGGGAACTCCGGTTCCGAAAGCGTCCCAAACACGGGAGCCCACCCCTGGGCCTCCCAAGGCTCCCAAAGTCCTTCCTGATCTGAGATAGTAACAAGCATCTGGCGCCCCTTCTCGGCCACCATTGCTCCCCACCTACTGACCAGGGAGAGGAACTCCTTGGGGATACCCTTACCGGATAGGCCCACTACGAGGCACTTGGGGTCGAGCGTATCGACCAGGAGGCTCAGGGCTTGCCGGTCCTCCTCTGAGGAGAAGTCCCAGCGGACCCCGTAGGAGCTGGCTCCTTGAACCGCAGCAGGAGGGCTACGCAGGCCTCCTGCCTTACTGACCTGAGTAAGCGAGTGCTCCGACACCGCTACTTCGACAAGGTCCACGTCCATACCCTCTAGGTGATCTCTGATCCACCCCTGGACCGCGGCACAGGAGCTACCTCTAACGACGATCAAGGAGGGCGCGGGAGCCTCAGCAAGGAGCTCCTTCAACGCAGCAGGGACGTCAATCGGGGAAGCTGCCACACCCACTCGGTCCGGCACGGACTCTTGCAAGGAGTAACCGGCCTTATCGAGATTCCGGGCAGAAGACGCAGCGAGAACCCCATCCCTACTAAGATCCACCTTGGAGATAATCTCCTTCACGGTGATGGACTCTATGGCCTGTCTCGTCCCTTCGCGGGTCAGAGAACCGCCTTCGTCCAAAAAAGCAAGGTGCCACCGGACTCTGAGTCCTGAGGCGTCGGGGATGTACCGGTGGACGCCCACCTGTGCCCTGGCTTCGTCCACTTGCGTGACCTTGCCTAGGCGACAGGTTTTAGGGCCCACTCGGGCGCCATGGTACGCAACATGGTCACCAATACGCAACCCGAAGTTGCGGCCCCGGCGCTTGACAGTAAACTCGACCTGCTTAGCTTCACCGGCCGCTTGCTGACCCAATGAAGGCGGCTGATGCTCTGGCTCGTCGAAAAACTCTATGGGGTCCCTCTTCTCGGGCACCTCCGCATCTTCCGGCACGAGCACTACATCCTCCGCGTGGGCTTCACATTGCCGGCCTGGCGCCTCACCAGGGCCACCAGGAACACGTTCGAGTTGCAGCCTATGGCCTTTAACCGCCACTATCCTCCAAGGGCCGGTCAGACCAGGCTTCCAAGGGACACGCCCCGCCCCCTCTGGCCGGGGCTTGGGGGAATTCCAGACAACTCTGTCCCCCACGCGGAGCTAAACTGTGCGACGCGACCGATTAGCAAGTCGGGCACGCGCCTCACTGCTCGCGTCCCAATGGCGCCGCACAGCGGCCGCCAAGTCGGAAAACTGCTTGAACTGGGAACGGGCCCAGTCCGTGATGGGCTCGAATTGGAGGGCCTCGCGGAGAACGTCCTTCTCCAACGGCAGGGCGAGGCTCCAGGACCGTTCCAGGTCCCTGGGGGTGTACCCATGCGCCCCCGGGGTATTATCCAACACATACTCGGCGACCATGAGCCATTCGCTCCAGTTCTCCATGGAGCCGCCGATATGCCGGATGAGGTTACCCAGAACCTTCTGGACCTCTTGGTGGACCCTCTCGTTGGACCCCATCTCACAGGGCCTGAGAGCCATACTGAACTGCTGAGTTGTCCCAAGCATGGAGCACAACTCCAGCATCATGGCATTCTTGAACTCAGTGCCTCGATCAGATCGGATGAGGCGGGGCAGGGTGCGTGATCTCAGCACGCACCGCAGAAATGCCCTACGCAAATCCGTATGCGTAAGTGTCTTCATGGGTTCCAGAAGCACTGCGTGGCTAAGGCAATCAAAGTACGTAATACTGTATCGGAAGCCATCGCGGTCCTCCCGATTAGGACCCTCGCAGTCGACGGAAACTTCCTGCCAACACGCTGCCGCGAGACATTTGACAGGTTTCGCTTCGACCTTCGTGGCTCGGGCCCTGCCCTTAACACACGCCAGGCATTTGGACACCCACAACTTAACGTCTGGTTCCATTCCTGGCCACCAGACGGCCCTTTCAAGGAGACGGAACGTGACCTCCGCCGAACGGTGCGCCCCCAGGAGGCAACAATGCACAGTCATGTAGCATGACTTCCGCCACGTGACGCCATTGGGCCCGGCGATACCGTTCGGGACGACCGGGACGACCACCGTCTGGCCAGTCTTGATGTTCACTTCCCTCTCCAAGACTCCGTCCGAGCCAAGCTTGAAAGGGGCTTCCGGCTTCTTGACCGAAGCCGTAAGGGACGGATCTCTCCGTTGAGCCTCGGGCCAAGCCGTGCGAAGAGCTGGCGTGACGCCGAACTCGCAGAGCCCGGCGCCATCCCTGGCCGCCAAGGCCAGCTTTTCTCTCTGACTCTCCGGGCTGTCCTTGTCCGACAGCACAGGGAAAGAACCGAGGCTGAGGGGACCAGAACCCCCGGACGCGGAAACCTTAACCCGGCAAGTCCGCACGGAATGTGACTTGACACAAAAGGGCCGGTGGGAGGAGTACAACTCCACAACCACCCGTGGGGCCTTGGTAGCGGACCCCACAAAAGCCAGGGTCCTGCTAAGCTCTCCTTCCTTGACCTCGATCTCCTTCGAGAGCTGGACGGCCATCCAATGGCCTTCCTCTCCTGAACACTGGAAGGCGGCGATGACAGGCGAAGCCCTGAGCGACTTCCGATGCCCAAGGGACTGGATGCCGTCCCCCTCATTCCAACCTTCCACGCGGTCCACCTCTCCCTTGAGACCAAGGAGACACGCAAAGGATTCCCGGAGGCGAACTTCGCCCTCCTGGAGATTCCATATGCGTTCGCACTCAGAATTAACCACATGCCTGTGGCTGTGCCAGTTGGGCTCGCCAGCCCAGTTGAGCGAGCTCGGCCCGCTCAGGCAGGACGGGAAGGCCTGGTGCCCTTGCAGGACTTCACCAGAGGCGTTCACGACCCAGGAACTCCACAAAGAAGGGCCGTCCTTCTCGCACCCCTCGACTGGAAGCTCCAGGTCGCCCCCAGGCCAGACCCTCGCCTTAATCCTGCCGTACACCGTGGGCAGGAGCCCTTCCACGGGCTTTTGGAGGAAACCTTTGGCCCATGCTCGGATGAGGTCCGTATCAATGTCCACCGAACCATCAGCAAGGCTGGCGGACAAGAGGGCGTTCACCTCGAGTGACACGCTCGGGTCGGCAGACTCCGGGCCCTCAGCGGCCTCCTTTTCGGCTTGGGCCTCAGCAACCTGCAGAGCTGTTTCCTCCGCCTCCTGCCGGATGCACGAAGGACACCTTGAAAATAGGTATGTCCTCTTTCCGAAGGCGCAGACTCCTTCGTGATCCCAAAGCTCCCGAGAGGGCGCGTCAACGAGACCACGCAAGGAAACATCCGCGACTTTGGAGATCCCTTCTAGCTTCAGGGACGAAAGGACCTCAGCGGAAGCGGCAATCTTGCCCACTATCACATATCCTGGTATAGGGGGCTCGGGAAACTCACGCCCCATCTCTGGGCACGCCTCAGCCACCTCAGCATGAGTAGAGTGCGCCTTCCAGACCTTAGGCTTAAGGCTCCAGATACACTTGATCCCTGCCCAAGCGAGGCCCGCGACGCGGGCTTCCTTGCGCTGCAGGTTGCGAGCCTGGAGGGTGACTTCAACCACCAGCGGCCACCGCAAGGCAGCGGTGACAACTCCTCCTTGGCCAAGTCCTACGAGAAAGGCAGGGGAAAACGCAGCGGCTTCCCGAAGTACCTTCGCACAGGACGTAAGCAGGTCGACGCGGAGCTTCTTGACCTTCTTGGGCCCGGTAAGCTTACCGGTCATACCGTCGAAGTGGGACGCCACTCCGTCATCGTCCTCAAAAGGGCCCCAGCAGCCTCTCACCGCAATGGCGTGCCCCGGGATTCCCGAGACGAAGACTTCACGGATCTCCGTGAGCGCCCTTTCCTGCTCCGTCCAAGGGGCATAATCGAAAACAATCATAACGCGGACAGGGGGACCGCCCGCGACCCCGACCGGCACCGCAGCCGCGGTCGCCGGGGCAACCTGCGTCGCGGGATCGGGAACCGCGTCTTCCCCTACTGCCCAGGGAACAGGACCGTCACCTTCGGTCCCTTCTCCAAGGTACTGGTCCAGGTCGAACCCCTTCAGCTGGCCAGTCATCCCGACCAAGTCCTTGGTCAGGGCGGCCAAGAGCTCGTCCCGACCCTTCGGGTTCCTGGAAAAGGAGTCCCCCAGCGTCGCACTGCGACCACTGAGACTCCTGATCTCAGACCCATCCATCAAGATCTCCGCAACCCATCGAACCAGTTTCTGGTCGGAGCCGATATCAGAGGACTGCGCGCTCGTAAGATTGGCATGGTCCGTCCAACACAGGGTTCGGATAGTTCCGAAGACCTTTCGGGTTGCTCGCTTGACTTCGAGCTGTGCGAAGGCTTCTTGAATCAGCGGGGGCCAATTTTGCTGCGCAGGGGTCAGACTCTTGGAGTGAGTCATAAGAACCTTAATCCTTGAGAGGTCCCTGCTCATTGGCACCACCGAGCCCCCTACCGCAATCCCGCTGGCGTCCGCTATCTGCTCAAGCGGGCAAGAGCCATCAGCAGCCGACGCCTCATCGAAGGCCGCCAGGCTGATATGGTGGCTCATCATCTTCTTGATGGCCTTGAAAGCCTTGCAGCCGGCAGTGGTGCCTGTCCCCAGGCCACCTTCCGGAAACTCCGCTCCCGGTTTCTGCCATTGGCCCAAAACCTTAGCAGCATGGCCATATTCCGCTGGCAGATAGCCCCGAAGCCAGTTCGCACACCCAAGGAATTGCTGGATGTGGAGCTTTTCCTTAAGCGGCGGGAAATCCACGACCGCTTGGCATCGCTCCTCGTCGGGCGCACTCCCGTGCCGCCCGATCCGGTGCCCGAGGAGCTTACCCTCTGACACACAGATCTCAGCCTTGGCGACACCAAAGGAGAACCAAAAGAGGATGCTCTTGTCGAGGAAAGCTTCCAAAGAGACCAGGTGATCGAGAAGGTGCGGGCAAGCACCCTTGTGCCTCGCACCCATATCCTCCCGCAGCTTGTCGTAGTAGTAGTCGGAGGGAGGTTCCTCGATCATCTTCTCAATGTCGGCCGATTCCACTATGTGGTACACCGGCTCGTTCCTAGTGTCCACTCTGGAACCACTAGTGACGTCTCGGCCGTGGCTTCCTCCAAGCCCCCTCGTAGCGGAACCCGCATCCCATCCTGCCCAACGCGGCCCCGTCTTCGTCCTGAAGACCGCGAGATCGGACGTGACGGGCACGGTCGACCAGTCGACAGACTCGGGCCAAAGCCTGAGGTCCCTAGTCTGCCACAACCGCCACGGGCCGCCAGAAGACTTCAAGAGGCAAGTCTCGTACGGAAGCCTTTCGACATCCGGCCGATTCTCCGGGTCACCTTCCTGGGGCCTGCCGCTCCAAAGGCCAGCCATTCCTCCCTTCGTCTGCCACCACTGGCCCTCAGTGGGGATGGAGGAGAGGAAGGACACGGCATCCGGATCCGTAACCACGGACTCCGTGGCCCAAGGCCCTCCTAGGACCGTGCTTACGGCGGCAAGGGCGAAAACCGCCCCAACCCTCAGGCCCTTACGCCAACCCCTGCTGTGCGAGCATGCGCCGCAGCCTTGCAGGCCACAGACGGCGGTCCTCTCGGTGGACCCGCACGCAAAGCATCCAGGGAAGGTCGAGTCTTCGGCAGTGCCTAATCCGCAGTTCCCACACGGGTCACCACTCGCGTCCGTAAAGAGGGTCTCAACCCCTCCGCATTCACACGCGGTGGTCTGCGCGAGCCCGGTCCGGACCTCGCCGACGACGGCACCCGGAGAGACAGTCGTGTCCTCTTCGGCTACCAGCAAGATCGAACCTTCCTCGGCTCCTGTGGGCCACAGCCCAGGCACTGCTTCGCAGTTGGCGGACTCTACCGGGAGGACAGCCTCCGTAAGGGAGCCATCCTGGCCTCCACTGCCTTCCCTCTTCACAGGTGCGATGACCCCATCTCCGGCCAAGAGCTCCAGCGGGTTCTCCCCGCTGTACCGGAGCAGGTCCCTGCCTCCGGTACCCGGCTCAAAGCACAGAGCACCGTCGAGACTAGAAAGCCTGGACTCGAAGGCGTAGGCGCGGTCCTTCCGCGACCTACTGTAGTCTTCGCACCTGGGGATCTTAATCCCAAGGGTTTCCAGGGAGTGGCAGTCAGGAAGGGGCTTGAAGCCCAAGCCCTGCCGTCCCGAGCAATCCAAGGCGCGGCCGCCAAGGATGAGCCCATGCCAATCCGAGGTTCCTTTCGCGGCTATTTTACAGCGCACGAATATCTCTGGACCCTCGCTGCAGTTGTCGGGGGAGAGCCCCTCCAGAAAGCGGACTCTCAGCACGACGGCCCCCTTCAGGGGCACCGGCTTCCCTGCAGCGATCCCATGGACGAACTCCGGATGCACCCAGCGTTCGAACTTCACGACAGGAAACCTCCGGTCCTCCGTGCCGATCCCCAAGGCAGCAGCCCGGTTGAGGATCCCACAGAGGAGTTCCTCCGTGATGTGGTTCGAGCCTGCACACCCGTCCAGCATGCATTCCACCATGCCGTCGATGACCTGCACGACTGTTCTGTACTGGTACCCCCCGACCTCGTTCTCGCAGAGGTGCCACCAGTCCTGAGGCAGCTCGTCCAACGAGCTGAACTTCGACGACGAGCTCTTGGCAAGCGGGAAAGCGGAGGAGTTCGCCGCAACAACCGTGCCAGCGCTCCCAATCTGGATGGAGAGCGTAGCGAAGGGATTCACCATCCCGGCGCCACTCGGGGCCGCCCAGTTCGAAGGCAACGCGGCTCCCCCAGTGGCGGGAAGCGAATGGACCATGTCACAGTCCGCTCCCTTACGGCACGACCCGTTCTTCTTGAAGAAAGGGCAGATAGTCCCTGGCGGCTTCGCGCCCGCCTTGGACTTCGCCTTGCGCTTGGCCTTGGCCTTGCCTTTGGGCTGCCCTCCGGGTCCACCCTTGCCCTTGCCCTTGCCCTTCCCCGGCGTTGTCGCCAGGGTGGACGCGTCCCGCTCCTTCTTGGCCGCGAGGGCCTTTTTGCGGAGCTCCGTGTCGTGCGAGTAAGGGCACGCGTCCCCTTTTGGGCAGTTCCCGTGGTCGCGGAAATGGAAACAGATAGGCTTACCTTTTCCATTTCCTTTCGGACCAGCGGCAAGCGTGGAAGAGGCGGACGCCTTGGCCGCGGCCTTAGAAGCCTTGAGCTCCGTCCTCAGCTTCTCGACCTCCTTCCGCGCGGCGGACAGGGCTGGGTCTTCCGTCGAACCTGCGTACACGCTATTAGCCGTCACCCGATGCGCAGCCTCACGCTGCTCATATTCGAGGACGACCTTATGCGCTTCTTCCCAGGTCGAAGGGACTCGAAGCCCTGCGGATGCGCCGTCGCTAGGCCACAACCGCTTATCACCGCGGATCTCCTTCTGGAGATGTGGAGGCATCTTGCGCAAGTAGCTTAGGAAGAGCTCCCTCGCTGTCTTGCCAAGACCCACACTCTCCAGCTCCGCGATGGAGGCCTCAAACAGGGGCTCGAACTGGTGCCCTGTGAGACGGCCCTTAGTGAGGGCGGCGTGCTCCGCGTCCACCCTCATCTCCTTCTCTTCTCGGCTCTCGCCGAAGACAAGGTGCCGCTGCTTGATCCTTTCGTAAACGGCTTGGGGATTCTCAGTAACTTCCCCGGTCTTGGAGGCAGCCGTGTACACGTTAGTAAAGGTCTTAAGCCTCGAGCCGCGGCAGCGAGCACGAAGGGCGATGAGTTTCTCCCGGAAATTCATCCCCTTGCAGTTGTTGGCAAGGCCACAGACGTCCTCGAACTCTTCGTAGAACTGGACCACGTCCCGGATGTCGGAGCGATCGTCGGTTAGCGAGGGCCATTGGAGGTCCGTCTTCACGGTCGTGATCGACGTCTGACCTCCGCGAGACGCCAAGGCCTCCTTGAGCGCCTCGGTCTGGGCCGCCAAAGCTGCAGCGAGCTCTCCGGCTCCGCCGCTGGCGGAGTGAGGCTCGCCGGGCTGATCCTTCTTAAGCCCTTCGAGCTCTATCTCCAGAGCCGCAAGGCGGGACTTCAGGGGTGAGTCCCCCGGACCAGGTTGCGGATCCTCAGGGATCGCGAGATGAAGGTCCACCGGGAGAGGCGCCGGTGCTCCGGACTTAGAGCCCGACTCCGCAACGGCGCCCGTCCGGGCCGCCAGGGCCGGGACAGAAGAAGGAGTGCTCCAAACCTTCTCGGGATCGCCGCTGCTCTTGCCTCCCAGGGCCAAGATCAGCTCGCCGAGGCACGAGATCTCCTTCTCGACCTCATCTCGGTCTTCCGACCCAAGAGAAACCGCGGCAACGGTAAACCTGGTGCGCAGGGCCCGCACCATCCTGGCAGGGTGCCAGTCACCTCCCATTTTGCCGTA
>CAJNDT010003220.1:0-24430 GCA_905221615.1 Symbiodinium sp. CCMP2592
ACAACCAGAAACACAATCGAACGCAATGTTCCATAGGGTCTGGCCGCGTCGACGCCACATCGTCTCAGCAGCACAACAGCACCTTTGAGCAAGGGCACGATCAGCAGGGCTTCGTCGAGCTTGATCTACGTGACTTTGTTCACATCCGCGACGCCGCTAGGTGCACGTTGTCTTGCACACAATCAACACAACGCGTCGCTGCACCACTTGCAAAATTGGAAACGGGATAAGTACAGCCCGTTACCGAGCGATTGTCTTGCTGAGGAGAAGACCGGCGGGCATCTTGCGAGTCAAGAGAACCTGAGCTGCAGCAAACGGTCTTGGAATGGATGCAAGAGAAGCAAAGAAACACACACCAATACGCACTCGCTTTCCTACTGCCACGCATTTTTTGTGCACAGCAGCCTTGCCTTGCTAACTTTGCTACACCGCGCCGCCGAACTTTCGCAAGACAGCGTCCATTCGCCAGCAGCGCGTGCCTCCAAGTTCAGAGACCCCCAGCCTCGCCTTGCTAACTTTGCTACACCACACCCCCGAACTTTCGCAAGACAGCGTCCATTCGGCAGCGCGCGCCTCCAAGTTCAGAGACCCATGGTGTGCAAGCAGGCCTCCATCTCTGCGGTGAGATGCTTCCCGGCCCAGCCGCGAGCGTTCATCCTCGAAGAGACGCAGTGCACATCGAAGTTCGGGAGGCCGGCGTAGTGCTGCATGCAGCGAACGCATCCCTCACTGGCCGCGTAAAGAAATTTGTACTGGGCTTTTCGCTCTGCCGTCAGCTTGTCGTGCTTCCTTTCGAAGCCAAGGCAATGAGGCGCATCCGGACAGTCAGATCCCGGACGCTCGGTCTCAGATGCAGGCCCGGGCTCATTCCGAGATGCAGGCCTTGTCTTCGGGCCTGCAGACGGCGGCTGCGGTCCACGCCTCCCAGAGCCTGCCGCCCGCGAAGCGGTGTCATTTGCATGACTCCAAAACCCGCTGTTCGCAGAGCCGGAGGTGCCGGAGAACCACGGGGGGACATCAGCGAGATTTTTGCGATACGTTTCAAGACGAGTCATTTCGCCGGTGAGAAACTTGGTGATCTCATTCCCCGCCGGGCCGATCTTGTCTGGATGGCACCGAAGCATCATCTTTTTTTACCTGTTCCTCAGCAACTTCATGTCTACAGTCGCTGCGCATTCACCAAACACTCCAAGATGATCAAGAAAGTTCTTGAAAGATCCATCCATGTGCTCCACACACGCTGCTTTCGCAAGACAGCGTCTGCACTGCGTAAACAGAATAGCTACAATCGCACCGATCTTGAGCCAGGCTGCAAGAGACTGGCATCACGTGCAGAGCATACCCTGCGAAACATATGTGCAGCAGAGGCAAGGTGCACGCTGTCTTGGAATTGGAAAAAAAAAACACAAACACACAACGCGTCGCTGCACCACTTGAAAGCTTACGTGCGAGGGACGAGTTAGTGTTTTATCACGATCATGGAAAACAAACAAGGAACGTGTTTGTTTAGGCAGAAACGTTTTGCTGCATTGAGCATGTGTGATGTGCCTGCATGTGAACGTTGCTCAAGTCGGAGCCGGGCAGAAAATTTCGAAAGGAAATTTTCGAGAGGGGAGAGTCCCACAAGTGGACCGGGAAGGGTCCTCAAAGAAGGAAGGTTTGCGGTTGTCTCCTCAGCGTGCGAGACAACAATATTTGTGTCGTTGAAGAGTGTAAGCGCGTGATTGCAATGGCATCAGATCAAAGAGATTCTGCTTCGGATATCCACAAGCAAGTGACAGTCTCAGACGGGGTTTTTCCTTGCAAGCTTCGTTGCATAGTCGCTCTTGACCGGGTGTTGGGGCCAACGATCAGCTCCACCCTACTGCTCATGCCTCAGAGAGAGAATGCACGCAGTGTTCGCACCGACACTGCAGGCGCAGTATTACAGGTTAGAAAAGGCATAGCTCTTTCCCGGGAATCCGTGCTCGCCTCAAGCCATGTGCAACAAGCGGAGACACGTATGAGCATCATGTCAGTGCTCAGATGAAAAGAAAGGCAGGTGAGGCAGACCTGCCCTGAGACACACCTCACGGATACATTTTCCGAATGCAGGTACAAGCGAATGATCGTATTTCTCATAACACGGCCGTCACGCTCGACATCCAGCTTAGTTGCAAGGACATTGTGGATCAAGCGAAGTGGCTTGTTGCTCAAAGACTCTTCGAGCTGTTTGGTCGTTTTCCGAAGTTGAGTTCTTTTCACCTGGTTCAGGACGGCAGGCACCTTAGTTTTTCAGCGCCAGTGCTTGTAGCGAATACGCTATCACCTGTGATCTTCGTGCGAAATGCCTAAAAGCAGGAGTCTGCAGTATGTGCTCTGCGGTCTTGCTTCCGTCGCAGAGAGTTCCAAGTGACCGCAGTGGCCCATCTGACATCAAGCCGCACAAGGCGAATCCGAGGTCCCCGGTGTCGCATGGAAATCGACAGCTCGGATTACAGCGGCGATAGCCCAAGTACGCTCAGTCTCGTCAGCAGACATGTTACTGAGCTCGAGCGCCGAATTTCCACCATCCAGGCGCATGTTAGAGCGTGCGAAAGGAGGATACTCATTCTTGAACATCGCGCAGAAGCAGTCGAACCTGGCACCCCACTCAACGCCCAGGGTTACTTGCCCTGGTTCATCAGATGCTGCTGGAGCCGCGCACTGCCCTGACTCACCATCAGGGTATGTCTGCATCATCAAGGCAATCGACAGGCAGTGGGTCGGTCACTGAGAGAACACCTGCGGTCTCCCTGATGACGCGAGTTTGAATAAGCAAAAGTGTGCGTTTCTAGTGCTCCAGAGTATTGTGCAGTTCTGTCAGGCATCCCAGCGGAGATGTGTTTGTCAGGGACAGCTCCAGGAACAACCCGTAGACTGCAAATGTAGCCGTATGCAGCTCAGACACCATGTCGGCAAACAGTGAAGAGGTTTTTGAGCGGGATGAAGACATGTCGTCCTGGAGTTCGGCGTTCGCGCCGGTCAGTAAACCAGCAGATTCTCCGAAGAGCAAGCGCAAGAAGCATAAGAAGCGGAAGAAGGTGAAGAAGAGACACTCCACGACACAGGAGCGCAGGCGATGTGACAAAGAAGAGACCAAGAAGCGAAAGAAGAAAGAGAGGAAGTCGGCATCAGTCCCGGAAGATGCCGACAATCGGGCAGAGCAGTTGCCCTCCTCCAGCTACACCGCCCGAGACCCTCAGGAGCAGGAGGGTTCAGCCCACGAAGGGCTTCCTGCCAACTTGGGCAGGTGGGTCTTCCATGCCTCTTGGGAACCGACAGAAGAAGGAGACCAGCCGGAAGCGCCTCCCAAACGCAGTCCGGGGAGAGCAGCTGCGAAGATGCTGGTTCGCGCCGGCCTTCGCTGTAAATGTCATTTCGCTCTCGACTGCCCCTCTCGAGAAGGCAACAGGCACGGTCCCCAGAAGTCACTTCCTGTCGTTTTCAGACACATTCCTTGAGCAACTCTGGCCCGCGAGGATCGCTAACACGGGCAACTCGTGTTCGAGGCCAATGCAGTGACGTGCAGGGCTGGGAGAGTTTCCTGCGTGAGCAAGACGCACCCTCGCAGAAGCCTATGATGTTTATGCTACTCGAGCCGGCTCAAGAGCTTTCAGTTTTCACCTTCGTTTCACCCTCCGTCTCACAATGGTGACGCCACTCAGCTTCGGCGCATCGCCCTACCTCCCCACTCGCATGGGCAGAGGTCGCAGAGACGACTCCGACTCCTCTGACAGTGAGGAGATGATTCCGACGATCTACGGGCTCATGCCCATGAGGCGAAAAGCTAAGAAGAACCGCAAGCACAAGAAGAGAAAAGAGTCCAAAAGAGACCGACGCACCAAGAAGAAGGCGTCGAAGAAGCGCGCACCCAAGGCAAAGAAGAGCTCGTACAGCTCTGAATCCTCCTCGTCCTCGTCTTCGCCGGAACGCCGCCGCCACAAGCGCAAGGAGCGTGCGGAAGCCGCTCCCTCGAGCCACAAGGGGGAGTCTTACCACACACCGTCCTTTACGAAGGACCATTCCTTTGGAAGTGGCAAATGGGGCGGACAGAGCTCCGGGTGGAAGCAGCCAGGCTGGCACTCGAACAAACAATGGCAAGCCAAGTCCTGGCAGCCCAGAGGCTCCGGCAAGCCCTGGAACACTTGGACGGCGCATGAGAAGGGTTACCAGTGGAAGCTCCCCGAACAGGAAGAAGAAGCCGAAGATAGGGAGGAAGCTTCCATGCAGGAAGCACTCATGAAGAGTGCAATGGAGGAGGCGTGGTCCGACCGCACTCGGACTTTGTCCTACAGTGAACTCCCGGCGGATCAGCGCGGCCCCCCCTACAAAGAAGTCATGGAGAATGTGGAAGCTGATGACATCGAGCGCATGGCCGCGCGGATCAAGGAGCACTCCCGCCTCCCGGAGGCAATGATCAACTATGTGTCCCGGTTCCTGGCCTCCCTCCCCGACGGGACGCTGCCGCAAGAGTTGAAATGGGCGCAGCATTCAGGATCGCATTTCTCCGCCTCGATCCTCGAACTGGAGCTTAAACCCGACATCGCCGCGCCGGAGCAGCTCCAGATCCCGGACCCCGTCCACTCGCAGAGTCTGACGGCCGCTCACGGCACGAAGTGGTCCTCGGCTCACGGCATTTTGAGCCAAAAGATCATCCGCCCTCAAGCAGCTCAGACCGACCAGTACCCGCCATACGGGTTCTTCGCCCGTGGCAGCTGCGAGCAGTACTCCTCGCACACGGCAATGAAGGCCCTGGAAGGGGTTGCGAGGAAAGCAAAGGCCTCGGGAAGTGGCATCGCAATTTTGGTGTCCGCAAGGGCACACGCGGGCCAACTCTTGGAAGGAGGCGTGGGCAAGCTTCATGCAGCTTGCAGAAGAGACTGGGCGGCGCGATCCTCATCGGACCAAAGTCTGTGCATCAGGTCGGAGGGCGCGCCCATAAAGGCCGTGGCGTTCATGTGGCCGCGGTAGTTGCCTCCAAATCTTTTCATCTAGTTCAGTCCGAGGGACTCGAACGACCTCGGGAGATTTTGTTGTCGGGGCTCCCGGGATGATTACGAACTGCGCAACCACCGCCGAGAAAAGAAGCCGAAGCTGCCGCTTGGCTTGGAGATTGCACCCACTGAAGCGAGCATACTCCTTCGGATCATCGGATGCTAGGAAACTTGATGCATTCCCAAGGAAGACCGCCCGCGCCTCAGCAACGTCAAGCCGTACTTGAGTCATGTAAGGGTTCCAAGCATCGAGTGTCAGGAAAGACAGTGAGGGAGCATCCCAGAGAAACTGCCCACAGAAGGGCGAAACTGGCCCTGAGTGTGCCGCGGTAAATCGCTCTGGGAGGCAGAGCTGTGACGTTTCGCGAAGAAGCAAGCTTCGCTAGAAGTCCTCCGAGCAGAGGAAAACGCAGCGGGGAGATCCGCAAAACTCGCCGTCGCATGTCGCAGTTGTTTTCTGCTGAGCCTCTTGCCGTGTTGCCTTTGTCCGTGCAATTTCCTCGTTTGTCCCTGCGTTCTGCTCGAGCAAGCCGTGTCACAGTTTTGAGCCACGCTGAAAGAGAATGTATTGCCAGGACGGGCCGAGGAGCCCTTGCTAGATCACGAGGTGGAGTAGCCTCACAAAGAAGCGAGCCTACGGCATTTAGGGAAACTGACAGGTGTGTCGTGTCAGTCTCACCCAGCAGCATGGCGGAAGAGAGTGAAATCGACAGGCTGCTCGATTTGGAGCGGCTAGCAGAGTTGGAAGATCCAGGTGAGGTGGATCAGTGGCCAGAGCAGGAACGGCCCGAAGCAACATTAGCGCTCACGCCAGCTGAGTCAGAGCTTTTCTCTGCATCGGCCAGTGCCCGGCCCCAAAACCAGCAAAGTTCGCCGAGCGGCGTGCTTCAAGGGCGCGAGTACGAGCAGGCCCTGCAAGGCTGCTTGTTGAGGGCTGCTAAACGGCCAAGAATAGTCATGCCTTGGGAGACCCCCTTGATGCGGGACATTTTTGGAACCACTGAGCCCCCGGTCGTGGTGCCGCAAGCTCAGTTACAAACCACAGCCCCGCCTTCCGAGCCGGACCGAGACCCGGGCGAAGCCATTGGCAAGATACTTATGCCACCCAGAGCGGGGGCGTCATCCGCTTTGTCGGCAGTCAAGAACCGCCCCAACGTGAATTTCCCCAAGAGTGAACAAGCTTCAAGACTGAAGGGAATCTCTCTGTGGTGCGACGTCATAGGGGTCGCTCCACAACACTTCGGCATCACCAGGCACGTCCAGCTATCGGACGAAGACAACGGCGGCCAAGTCGCCACCGAGCTTTTCACGTGTGTCGATGCAGTGATGGGGGTCAAAGCCCCATCCACCATCAACTCTAGAGGGATGGTTGTGAAAAGGTACCTTTATTGGTGCACGCAGAACGACAGGTTAGCATGGCCGATGAAGGAAGCAGTGTCGTTCGATTATGTCCACCACCTCAAGGCACTTGGTGCTCCAACCGCTCCGGCCTCATTTCTGCAGGCGGTAAACTTCATGATCTACACGATTGAACCCGAGGGAGCAACGGCCATCATTTCCAGCTTCCTGATTCAGGGAGTGGCTAAGCAAGCCTCGAGCAAGAAGAGACCATTGAAGCAGGCGCCGGCGCTTACCGTCGCCATGGTACTGCGCTTGCACGCCATCCTCAGGAACACATCTGAAGGAGTTTTTGACCGGCTAGCTGCAGGACTCATGCTCATGTGCGTGTATGGACGCTGCAGATGCTCCGACCTCAGACACATTGAGGAGATATGTCTGGACATTACAGGGAGGCACGGCTTTATCGAAGTCCGGACGGAACATCACAAGACAGCCAACAGAGAAAAGAGAAGGCTCCTGCCCATCGTAGCTCCAGCCTTTGGAGTCACAGACGAGAACTGGGCCGAGCAGTTCCTAACCTTACGGAAGCAAGTCCTCGGCGAATTTGCGCCCGGGCCATTCCTACCCGCTCCTCTTTCTGACGACTCCTTCTCTGAGCGCAGCCTCGAGAGTGACGAATTCACGTCGTTGCTGCGCTACCTACTAAGGCAGCTGGATAACGTAGAAGATCTCACGTCTCACAGTTGTAAGGAGACGGTGCTGGCATGGATGGCCCGCTTCGGGGCCGACAAACCCACCTTGGAATTCCTAGGTCGGCACGTGGGGAGCATTACGTCGAGCGACGTGTATGCCAGGGGGATGCAATCCCGGCCTCTGCGAAAGCTCGCGATGGCTCTAAACGCCATACGGGCGGGTACATTCCTGCCCGATGAGACAAGAAGCGGTCTCTTCAAGTCCCGCCAGGACAGCCGGCCCATCGAGACGGGCATTAACTCCCGTGGGGAACCATCAGAAACGACGTCTGCCTGGAAGGTAGTCTCGAACGAAGAAGAAAGGAGTCCTGCCTCTCCTGATCGAGACCAGGAAACAGCATCATTGCCGTCGGCAGCACCAGCCCCGGTGTCGGAGGAGGAAGCCAACAGCGGTGCTGAGGTTCCAAAAGAATCCGGTGCAGGCAGCACGTCGGATTCCTCGGACAGCTCTTCCTCAGAGTCGGAATCACAATCTTCCCAAGAATCAGCAGTCATGCCTCCGCCGGGGGCCGGCAACTTGTTTTTCCTGAATCCTAAAGGGAAGGTCCACATACTGGCAAACGAGTCAAGCCAGACTTTTAAGTGTGGCAGGAAGTGGCACGGCAGCATGATACCTGTCAGGTCACTAGGGCAGGGAGCCGAGACCTGCTCGCAATGTGATCCGAGTGCTTTTCCAATTCGCACAAGGGCGGACCTTATTGAAGCGATCAACAAGAAGCTCAAGCGGTGAATAAAATGCACCTCCAGTAGTTGAGAGTGAGTTATCGAGTCGAATCTCAGCTGCGGTGATGCCGCAGCCCCCCTTTTAAGAATCAAGAGATTGGCTAAAGCCTCAAATCATGCCCTCACTCCTGGACAGCGAAGCTCAGTTCCTGCAGCGCGCTGCTGAGCTTGGCATACCGGATGCGGCGGCACAGGCGTTCAAGAGGCACGGTTTGGCGACACTCAATCGCTATGGTTTTGCCCACGGTCAGCCGGGGCAGCCGATCGACGAGACCCTATTCAACACCTTTTTCGAAGGCATCGCCGGGGTAGGGCAATCGCTGAGAACATTGTCAGCAGCCAGGAACCTTCTGTTTGAGGCCCACGTGTTTATCAGCGCCAGCCTCAAGAACAGGGTTGAAGCGACGGCCGACACAGCAAAGCCGGTCCCGAGAGCGGAACGCAGCGCGAGGCTCGACAGCCTTCGTGCAAAGTACCCAGGTCTCGAAATTTCCAAAGGTCTGGAGCCAGGGCACGCCATGCTGGATTCGGCCTCGCATCAAGCTGAGTCCAAAATACTCAAGTACATGCCGCCCTCCAGGTGTGCATCCAGAGAACAGGAAATGATGAGCAATAAGTCATCGGCCAAGCTCTTGGAAATTGAGGGCTCACAGGTCAAGGTCAAGGAGAACGACAAAGGACTGTTCATCGAGAACAATACCGAGTTCCTGGTCTACCAGGCACTACGCAGGCGAGGCTTGGCATATGAGTTCGCGGATCTCGTCACATTCACCGTCCACCAGAAATGGGTGGATTGGCTGTTCGGAGAACTATCCAAAGAGCAACCGGCCCGGTTCCAAAAAGTTCAGATGTTCCAGATCCTGCGAGCAGACAAGGCAGCCTGGCTTCACATGGCTGACGTGGTAAAGGATATCAGACCGTCAGACGGCACTAGACCTATCGACGCCGAGTTCGCCAGGTTGCCCACGGTACACTCGGTCGTGTTCGCACTCCTGCCCTTGCAGCAGTTCAGCCCAAAGGGAGGTGACCAGAAGGGCGACCGGGCCGGCAAGGACAAGAATGGCAAAGGTTGGAAGGGCAACAGGCCGTCTCCGTATGACATGCCGCATCAAGACACGGGGTTTAGTCGCAAGGGAGGCAAGGACCGGAACTCCAAGGGCAAAAGCAAAGGGAAGGGCAAGGGCAAGCACCAGCAGGATAACTATGAGGCTCCTCGCATGCCCAAGCTTTTGCTTGGCCTTCACTACAAGTGCCCCACGTCTGGGAGGCCCATCTGCTTTGGGCACAACTTACCCGGGGGATGCCCCGCGGGGAAGAACAACGAGTCCGAATGCGACCGAGGCTTGCACATTTGCTCCAAGTGCCTGGGCTCTCACTCGTACAACCAGTGCCCGCAGCGGCAGACGAACTGACCATCACAGACAGAGGGCCTCTATCCCTCCTTGAATTTAGGAGGGAAAGTTTTCCAGTCATGCTTCGCCCTCGAGCTTTTCGCGGGCACCGCGGGCATCACGGCCGCCATGAAGAGTGTCGGCCTGTCAGCAAGTTTTGGCATCGATAGTTTTCTTTCTCCCTCTAGAAAGGGGCCGGTGATAAGGTTGGACCCTTCACTTGAGGCCTCTCAACACCTTGTTTTCCAGATTTTAAGTTCAGATCAGCTAGTTTTTGTGTGGATGGCGCCACCTTGTGGAACGTGTTCGCGGGCCAGGGAGATCGCCATGAGCACCTCTCGCTACGGACCAAGACCTCTCCGTTCGGATGATTTCCCAGACGGACTGCCGCATCTACTTGATCACGAAGCAGAACGTGTGAAGAAAGCAAACGAGCTGTACAAACTTGTGACTCAAGTGTGCATTAGATGCACGGACAAGCAACTCCCCTGGACGGTGGAGAACCCCTTCTCCTCCTTGTTCTGGCGAACCTCTTTCTGGACCGAGGCGCAATCTCGGTGCAATCCGAGATATGTGCAATTTCATTCGTGCATGTATGGAAGCGATCGCAAGAAGAACACCGCTCTGGCCTTTTTCGGCAAAATGCCTCTGGACAGACTCCATGCTGAATGTGACAACAGCCACGCTCACAAATCATGGGGATGGTCCCATGAGGACCAGACCTTCTCCACTTCTTTGGAGTCGGCGTACCCGGCCAAACTGTGCAAGCAAGTGGCTCATGCTGTCAAGGATGCCTGCGAGGCAGACAATTTTGTCATGGAACCTCTAGACATGTTGCGGGCATCGCAACTGCCGCTTGCGGCAGAGAAAGTCTCAAGAGCAATGGCATCCGAGGGTACCACGAAGTCCAATCTACCCAACTTCGTTCCAGAATACCGGGTGATTCTCAAGGCATTCATTCCGAGATCTTCCTGTACGTGGCGCATCAAGGATTTCATCGAGCACCCTTTGATCACCCCGCAGGTCACCATTCCCGACGGCTCCCGTCTGCTGGAAATCTCTCCCAGAACAGAAGGGGAGAACTCCACGATTCCAGCAGAAGCGGACACAATCTGCACATTTGGAGTGCCTTGGAGCCCCGGCGAGTTCCTGAAGGAAGCGGCGGGAAGAGGACACCCAGCCGACGCGATCTCGACAGTGCCTGAACCACTGAAAAGATCCATTTGGGAACTTGCGGCTGACGATCCATCGGCGGTCGCTGAAAGGCGAGCGTCCTTCTTCCGCAAATGGATGTCGGTTGCTTCGGAGCTCTACGAAGAGGAAAGGGCCTTGAAGGACTCGATGGACGAGGGAGTAAGGTCGGTAGTAAAGGACAAGAAGATCCTGCTCTTCAAGGAGATGGTGAACGCATACGAGCTGAACGATGCTGAAGCACACAAACTCTTGGAAGAAGGTGTTGACCTTACGGGCGAAATTCCGATGTCGAACGACCTGCCCAAGAGGTACACCCCGGCCACGATCCATGAGAGCGAGCTCGAAGCTCTTGCTCCGGTCCTCAAGGATGCAGCGCTCTCAAGGGCTCTTGGAGCCGCGGAGGGCCTATCCAAGGAAGTGTGGGAGAAGACCATAACTGAAGTTTCGAGGGGATGGCTCAAGGGACCCATGGAGCCTGATGATGCCGATGCGCCCTCGGTCGTGTCTAATCGCTTTGGGGTTAAGCAGAGGGACAAGGTACGGTGCGTCGACGATATGTCGGCTAGTTTGATAAACGCTACCACCTTCGCGGAGGAAAGGATATCTCTTCATTCCGTAGATGTCATGGCTTCCGCTGTGGTTGAGTGGTGCGACGCCAGAGACGCCGCGCAGAGGCCTCGCGACTTGACCGCTAAGAGCTTCGATCTTAAGTGGGCCTTCAAGCAGATGGCAGTGTCGGCGAGCTCCAGAGACAGGGCGGGACTAGTCATCAAGGACCCGTCTGGCTGCCCCAAGGTCTTTACATCGCTGGCCCTGCCCTTCGGGGCCACTCAGAGTGTATACGCCTTCAACAGGATGAGCAGGGCACTGTGGACCCTAGGAGTCGTGGCCCTCAGTCTCATGTGGACGGTTTTCTTTGACGACTTTGCCTGTTTTCGGAGCCCGCCCTGGAGAAGAGCTCGGACCTGGCTGCAAGGTCCCTCTTCGATATCCTTGGATGGGTGTATGACACCTCTGGCGAGAAAAACACGGTCTTCGGTAGGACACTACACGCTCTAGGAGTCAGCGTCAACCTGAGACATCTCACCAAGGGATCGCTACTCATCAGCAACACTGAGGCAAGAATCAGTGAGCTCGTGAGCGAGCTCTCAAACATTCTCGACAGGGGAAGAATATCGAGATCCGAGGCCAGGCACATGGCGGGGCGAATGAGTTTCGCCGGTGGGCAAATCTTCGGTCGACTCCCGAAGTCCTGTCTTAAAGTATTCTACTCCGTTTTGGAACGGAACTCTACCGCAATTGACGGAAGCATCTCCGCAGCACTTCGGATGTACATTGACCTCGCTCAGTTCGCCCCAGCGAGGACGATTCTCCTGGGTCAGAGGCCCTGCGTCTTTATATACACTGACGCGTCCCTGGAACCGACTAAGGAAGGAAACGTCGCGGGAATAGGCGGAGTCCTGTGCGGACCCACTGGAGAGCCCCTGAGGTTCTTCTCGTACTTCCCTAGCTCAGCTGAGCTTGCTGAGGTGGGAATAGACCTAGAGTCTAAGTGCATCTTCTTGCTCGAGTTGGCTGCAGTCTGCTTGGCGTTCAAGGCTTGGGGCGAGGCCCTCAGAGGAATGAGAGTCGTATGCTACTGTGATAATGAAGGCGCCAAAGCCTGCCTTATGACTGGAGCAAGCGCTAACAGAGTCGCAAACGACTTGATGAAGCATCAAGCCGCATATGAGCTCAAGACGGGGACTGTACCCTGGATCGCGAGAGTCCCGTCAAAATCGAACATCGCGGATGAACCCTCGAGAGTTAGGATCGAGGCTCTCCCAGACTTTCACGACGCAGTACGGTCCACGGTAAGCGTCGATCTTATAAAAGATGGGGAAAGTTCTCTCCGCTTTCAGTGACCCGATCTGTCGGGACAAAGATCTTGGAATGACTCACAAGGACGGAGACTTCGTCATCCCCACATGGAAAAAGAGAGAGCGATTTGCGTGGAAGATATTTGATTGAAGATTCTTTTATTGAAGATATTCCATTTGATTGAAATTTTCTGCCGGTCCTGTGAGTGATAAGCTTACGTGCGAGGGACGAGTTAGTGTTTTATCACGATCATGGAAAACAAACAAGGAACGTGTTTGTTTATGCAGAAACGTTTTGCTGCATTGAGCATGTGTGATGTGCCTGCATGTGAACGTTGCTCAAGTCGGAGCCGGGCAGAAAATTTCGAAAGCCCGCCCACCCGCACCTTTTTCTTCAGTCATGCGAGGCTTACAAATTCCAGAGATCTGGTGCACCGTCAGCTTGTACCTGAGGACCAGAAGACAACGTCGCCTCAGCGCGACTGCCAAGGTCTTCCGAGCGCTGTTCAGGCGTTGGTTTCAACCAACAGGCTTCACTGACAGCAGCGAGTACGACGAGGAGGAACCAGAAACCTCTCCTGGCAATTAGTCCACTTCTCAGAGAGCGCACAGCCGAAGCTTCGTCACCCTGTCAGGCTGTAACCTCTAAGGCTGAACCTCTGAGCGGGGGGGGAAAGTTCTCTCCGCTTTCAGTGACCCGATCTGTCGGGACAAAGATCTTGGAATGACTCACAAGGACGGAGACTTCGTCATCCCCACATGGAAAAAGAGAGAGCGATCTGCGTGAAAGATATTTGATTGAAGATTCTTTTATTGAAGATATTCCATTTGATTGAAATTTTCTGCCGGTCCTGTGAGTGATAATCTTGATTATTTTAGCTGCACCAACCACTGTAAAAATGGATTCAAGCTTGAGCGGGAGCCTACACCCATATCAGATTTTTTTTAAACACCAAAGCAAGCAATCCCAAAAAAACACCTGGAGCCGTTTGCACCTGCACCGGGCCGCCTGCGGCTGCCTGCAAATGGGGAGGTGGTCAATGCGTAATTTCTTAATGATCGTTCTGTGTGTCAGGGCTTGTTTTGACTTTTGGCGCTTTTCCAGATTGCACGAGGCTTCGTTGAGGCCTTATTATTACTATATAGTCGGTCGATACACATACGAAGACTTTCTACATAAATCCTTACAGTTCAAACTCTAAACCCGAAAAAGTATTTACACACCAAAGCCTAAGTACAACTGAAAAGGCCAGACTGAGGTTCAGTGCACTCGCTATTTCCGGATGTTGCTAGCGAGCTGCAAAATGCTGGGGCACTACATGGATGAAACGATCATCAGTCCTGCGAGTGATGCAGGGCCCACGAACGGAGGCGGGACGAACGAAAGAAGCATTGTCTTCGACAATTCTGAACTTGTTGGTGGTGTCAACAACCTTCTCGTAAAAGCTTACACAAGTGAACACATGGTCTTGGAATTGGCAATGAAAAAGCACCTCAGCTACTGCTACAGGCTCGTCCAGGACGACGACGTCCCCAGTTGAAATTAGAGGGCAAAGCGGCACCGTAGCCTTTGAGCTGAAGAGAAGTCCACTGGCCCCACGAAGGCCAAAGTGGGTTGCAAATGATCGCTGCAGTGGCTCCGGTGCGGCCACGGGCGTCTGCAACTCCGGAGCGAAGCTCAGCGAAAGGCGGTCCAGTGCCTCGAGATGGGTGAGTTCCATCTCTCGTAAAAGGCCTTTTTCAGTGCCTGCTCGGGCACAGTTCTGGTTGTTTGCGTAGCGCTTCAACTCTTTGTGGCGTCTCTCGTGCGTCAGGCAAGAGATGAGCATCCCGTGTTGCGAGAGTTGTCCTGGAAGGTGCATCGCCATGTGCCCTTTCGGCAAAAAAGTTTCGTCAGGATACACCTCCTGATACTTGGCCAAGTGTGCCTGTACAGCCGTTCGGAGAGCTGCTGGCTCCACACCCCCATGCAAGGTCAACTGGAGGAGGTCTAAGCACTGGCAAAGTAAAAGGAACGAGCTAATGGCACCCAAACAATCTGCCGACAGCTCTGTTGTCTCCCTGATGCGATGGATGATGTCCCGGAGGATTGGATACACCCCGAGAGCTTCGCTGGCCGAGCTCTTCCAATCGGAGTCGCTCTTTTTCGGCTGGAATATGCTCTTGATGGTACTCGCTTTGCCTTCGTGGTAAGATGGCAAAGAATACTCCTGAAGAGCCTGGTGAATGACCTCCTGCTTCACCCTCTCCTGGTTGAGCCTGCCCAGAAGCAAATTGACTTCTAGGTGGAAAAGTCCGGCCACACAGAACACGTGTGCCCAGTCGAACATCACACCTTTGGTGGGGTCGAACATGGCCATGAGGGGTTCGCAAAGTAAAACCCCCTGAGGAGAATGGTTGAAGCCGAGGTGGGTCTGCATCTCCTCAAAGTCTTTCCGCGAAGTCTCATCCACTTTCGATGCCAGCAAGTTCACCGTGGCCGTGAGCGAGTTGAGACTGTGGAGCTTAAACTTTCTGCTGTCGGTACACGTGTGCAACTCCAATGCCGGGTTCAGCGGTGTCGGAGCATATCGCCTCAACACAATGTTTCGGCAGAACATGCACGGGACCTTTCCGGAAGCACCTTTGAACTCAAACATATGCTTCAGTGCACTCTCGTCGGCGACAACGATGGCAAGCTCAGCGCACAAAACCATGCCTGGGAGGGCGAGCCCGAAACGGAAATCTCGGTCATCTTCGCTAAAGCTCAGCATGCAGTGCTTTGCGAGCTGACTCAACCCGTCAGGCAGATCTGCAACCGTCTTGGATCGCACTGTAGTCAACAGCATCCAAGCATCCTCGCGGGTCAAGCTGGTGCCGAATTCTCGGAAGCTCCAATAAAAAGTTTGGAGCTTCCGAGCATTCGTAACCTTAAGTTGATTGCCCGGCGACACTTCGTCGGAATACAGCACTATCCCCCATCGGGAATTGATGGTGGCTTGCTTCCTGTGCAACATCTCCAGCATGAAGCTTCGAAACAGCTCGCAACAGTTCAGCCGATGCCAGAGGCAGGCGGCCGGATCCAAATAGTCGATTGCAATCTCTCCTCCAGTTCTCTTTCCGAGTTTCCACTGTTTGATCATTGGACCGAATGGTGTCTCAGCTGCCATTCTCTTGTCCCGGGCCCGCTTCACGGAGCTTTGACTGATGCCAGCTGGCAAGGAATCTGCTTCCTTCACTGCACGTAAAACCTCTGCCAACCCATGTTGTGACACGAAGCTCTTCCTCCCGACTTTGGTTAGGTCCAGAGGCGGCATGGGTGCGAGCCAAGCCCTGCACCGGCGGATCGCGAGCCGAGCCCTGCAATCCGAAGAAATGTCTCTATATACGATCGGATGATTTCGTCTCCAAACATAAGTGTCCCAGATCATGATGCATGTTCTGGCTAGGATAGATGTGAAAGGATCTTATGTAAAAGGTCATATGATTATACAAAGCTCAGTTTTCAGGCAGCCATGCAAAGAAGATCCGACTTGAAGGGCACAAGCCTCGCAGCATGCAAAGGTAGCACAGTTGCTCTATATCAATGCAAGAACAAAACACCATGACCTGCATATGTCTATATACACCATGGTGCACCATGCATGATAGCAACACCCACATATCTATATACATATATGGTATGTACCACCACCGAAACCGTCCAGCATACACCATGCACTGCACCACAGCAGCATCACTTCGAACTACATATATCCACCACCAACACGACGAAACCCTATATAACTAAACCCTTATATATAGCCTATATACATAAAGCCTGTATACACACCCATACAATATAAACCCTGAAACCTATATTAGGACCTATATGGTTTCCATCATATCCTTTCATAACAACACCATCTGCATCTGTCAAACGATAAGACAGACCGAAACATATCACAACAAAGCCACACCTAGCACCCAAACCCTAAACCCTGAACCCTGAACCCTATATATATATATCCCCTAAACCCTAAAACCGGAAGGCTGAAACCCTAAACCCCTAGCCTGAACCCATTTTGTAACCTATATGTAGAGTAAATAAATCTTACAGAAACCTTAAACCCATTTTCAAACCACATATATTCACTACATCACAAGACCATGCACAGGTCCCCGATGATGCGAAACGACCTGCACCACAAGTGTAATGACTTCAGCTATGGGCCATCCTGACCCACCAGCAACCGACGACGACGAAGTCCTATATATACCCCAGATAACCCCTTAATAAACCCTATAAGGCCCTAAAACCCTATAAACCCCTAAACCCTGAACCCTGCATAGTCTCATCTATATATCCTTATATACCACACCCCTTAAATCCTCAAATCTTTGTACATAAAGACAAGACAAACCGAAGCATTTCAGCAACAAAACCACATATATAGCGCCAACGGGGACACGTCCTTTGCCTCGTCGGAGGCATTGGCCGACCAGGCCTGACATGTCATAGAGAGACTCTCTGTACCCGCATGCAACCTATATATTTACATTCCTATATAGAAACCCTATGTGTATATATATATAGCCATATAACTTTCAATGAAAAACCCATGCAGACAGAATTTGCTAAGATGTCCAGACATGCAAGCAGGCAGGAAAACAGTGGTCTTTCTCGGATCGCGGCATCATCATGTGGCTCTCCGCCGATGACACAAAAACCGGGCAGCACCAACCGTGCACCCTGCATGATACAGAACTTCGCATCGCTGCACTCAGTTCTAGCGTTCTGGCCCATCCTCGCATGTCATACTCATGCTAGCACATGATTCATGGAACTTGCCGGGAAGTCATGGGCTACAACTTGCAATGCATGTAGACGGTCCTCATCGAACCCTGCCTTGGCGGCCTTGGAACCGGATGGGAAGCCTTTGCCCTCGGGGCTCCACCACTTCCCCCAGATCGAGCCATCTGTGGCCTTCCGCTTGTACACCACCACCCAGCCACTCTTCTTCCGGATGGTCTTCACGATCGGAGTTTTGGCCTGGGACTTCGCCTTCGGAACAGCTGCGGCCTTGGACTTCGCCTTCGGCTGAGATACGACCTTGGACTTCGCTGCAGCAGGCTTCTTCAAGATGCCTGCCACGGCCTTGGGCTTCGCCGTCTTTGCTGCCGGCTTCTTCGCCAACCACTGCAACTGCTGCTCGGCCTCGTTCTGGTTCTGCTCCTCGTCCTTGTGATCGCCCTGCTGGTCCTCCTTGTCCTCCGCCCCTGGGCCAGGCTCCGTGGGGGCCGGCAGGGTGAGCAACTGCATGCCTTTCGATGAAGAAGGCTTCTCGGGAGTCTCAGGGGGGCTATTGGTTGGCAAGGTCTGGTCTGCAGGAGCAGGAAGTGCCAAAGCCTTTTTCTGATTCTTGGCCTTGGGCTTGAAGAGGTGGAGGTTGCTGAGGTCCTGGTCCCCCTGCTGCTGGTTCTGCATGGCATTCACCACATGCATGATCCCTGCCATGAATTGGGTGAATTGATCTGCCTGTCCGAGCCCGGCTCCCAGGGGCATCAATCCGCCCGAGCTCGAGGAGGAACTCGCAGCTTGAAGGGCTTTGGAGCTTTTCCTCAAAGCCTGCACCTGGCTGACCTTGAGGATCTGCTCGATGCTCAGCGGTTCCGCTGGGTCCGTGGCATAGCATTCTTTGAAATGGTCGGGAAGCTTCTCCGGGCCGTCCGGGTAGATGGCAAGCTCGAACTTGGTCTTGCCAGGGATCATCTCCCGCTTCCTTTTCAGGATCTTCTTGAAGGCGGTCAGAGCGGCGTAGAAGGCGCTGGCCGTCTGTGCGTCCAACCCGGCTGCCACTCCACTCGCCAATATGCGGCCCTTGCAGCTTTCGCTGGGCAGCACCAATCCAATCTTCATGCAACGGCTCGCAAGCTGATGCAGCTTCTGGCTCTCTGACTGCGACGGATCCGCGAGGATCCGTCTGTCATCCTGCGATAAAAAGGCACCGAATCGCGGACACTCTTGTGTTTTCGTCTCTTCGGTTGGAGACGAAGACCCTGTGGCTGCCAGCTTGTCCGACAGGACCTGGCACAGCTCGGTCTTTTGTTCCGGGTTCCAGGGCCCTGCTGCGATGCTGCGGCTGAGGTCCGTGGCCTCGGACGGGGTCACCGGTATGTGTGCTTGCTCACGAGTGTTTGGTAATGTTTTGCATGCTTGCTGCATTCATGACATTCCATTGCATTGCAGCAAGCAGGCTCGCAGCTGCCAACTCGCCTGCATAGCGGGCAGAAACTTTGTTGGCTTAACAGGCCTTTCTTTGTAAGCCCTCTAGAACAGCTCTGGAGGCCTCCAATCTGTGTGGAGTTTTGCTTCACTTCATTCCTCTCCCGCTCGCGATAGGGGGAGGAGTGCATGGTTTTCAGGCAAGCTGATTTTGCAGTGCTTTGTTGCATTGGTTGCTTTATTTGCATTATGAACCAGTCAGTGCCTGTGAGTGATTCGTCAGTGCCTGAGTATTCTGGTGATCCTGCATTGGGAAATGACATTGCTGATTTTGATCAATCCCGTTGCATCGTCAAACGGTTCCAGAAGCGGACCTCGGCTCAGCAGGATTTTTCTACCTCGGTGGGGGCCTCTCCTTCGTCAGCAGTTTTTGCATCGGTGATTTCATCCTTGCAGGATGGTCAGGATGAGTGCCTTGCACCCCCAGCTTTAGAGGTTTCCGACAGTGATGAGCCAGCTGTGATTTCTGCTTCTACTGCATTTGCTCTGGCTGCACAGGGCGAAGAACCCGAGACTCCTTTTCCTTGGACTACCACGCAGGCGAGATGAGACCACCATCGCCCGTGTATGATCCGGATTACGAGTTGGTAGATCCATTGGATGTTTCCCTGGAGCTTTCTGCATTAGCTGAGCACTCTGGGTCTACGTCGTGGGGGATGGTCTCGCCAGTGCCTGAGACACCACCTGCACTTTTGGCCCCGAAACCTTTGCATTTCTCTCCGCTTCGTGTGGGGCGACTTTCCTTTGATGATGCTGTCAGGGACATTTCAGATCCTTTGTTGCCGGCCTTTTCTCAGACGGCACCTGCACATTGTCCTGCTGTTTTGGACACCCAACCGAAGGCCACTCCATTGGCTCGCCCGGTTCGTCTCAGTGAGTCAGGATGCCGTGCTACGACCTTGCATCCTTCGGTGGCGAGATCTAGTGCGTCGGCCAGATCTCGTCCAGCTTTTGCACTCAGAGCATCCCTTGGTATACCTAGGGCTTCGCCCAAACCTCGGCCGGTCCCTTCGGCTCGTGGCGCTTATGCATCATACCCTTCTGAGAGATTGCATTCTGCTGCCCAGGAATCTGGGGCGGTCTCTAAGAGCTCGCCTACCACTCAGCATGCTGCATTATCGTGGTCTCCGTCTGTGAACCCAGGTATTTCATCTCACAAGCATCAGGCCACTGCTCCTGGCGCCAAGCGGAGTATCGAGCTTATTCATTCTGGAGAGCCCACTGACAGATCTAAAGTGGTCAAGCAGACTGATATTCATTCAAAGCAATGGGCACGTGCATTACACATGTGGGGTGAACTTTGTGCTTTTGCATTGCCGTGTTCTACATTACTTCGTGATGTTTTCGGCAGCCCTAACAAAGGTGCTTTATTAGAGCAATTGCTCCGTCGAGTGTCGGACACGACAGCGGTGAGATACATTGCTGTCGTCTGGCAGCTGTTGCATACGGTCACAGATCTTGGCTTTGACATTGCATTGCTGACACAGGTGCAGTTAATTGATGCGATCCATACACTCCAATTGTCCCGTCGGCATCATTCGTCGGTACATTCCATTAACGTCCTCAAGGCGGTGCGATGGTTTTCATCAACGGTTCGCCCGACTGGCTTCCCCAACCTATATGATGGTTTGTTTCATGCCCGGTCTTGGCAGTCCCAAACTGCATCCAAAGAGGCATTGCCTCTTCCACTTGCTTTCATGCTTTGGCTTGAAACACAAATCGTGTTTGGACGGTTTACACTTGAGGAGACTGCTTTTGCGGGCAGTGTTCTGACTTGCATTTGGTGCAGTCTGCGATTTGGCGACAGCCAACACATCCAGTTATCGGATTTGTACATTGACTTCGACAGTTTCAGGGGTGCATCCTACCGCACAAAGACACAGAAGTACATGGCCTTCGGCTGCCTTCATTCAGGTCTGCTGAGGTTGCCTCGCCAGCATTGCTGGCTCATTCATTGGTTACTCTCGGTTGAGACACTGCTGGATCTCCAGCCCGGAGCCCAATCCATTCCGGACTACATTTTCTTTATGATAGAGGCGGGTTGCATCAGACCTTTGACTTATGCAGAGTGCCTCTCGAAGCTCAGGGCTTTGCTTTGCATGTGGAATCAACTTCCACCTGGACAAGAACTACAATACACTCTACATTCCATGAAAGTTACATTGCTTGCATTCTTTAGGCAGCTTAACATGCCTCTTGAAGCCAGGCATCTTCAGGGCCACCACAAACATTCTGCATCGTGTGCATTATATGGGCGGGACGACGTGTCCCCCCTCCTTATCACTCAGGACAGCTTCATTGATAAGGTCCGGACAGGCTGGAAGTCGCGAACCCCGCTGATGCGTGGTGTTTCGTTCATGCCCTGCGAACCCGAGCTTCATTGGCCCTCCGATTTGGGGGCACTTTTACATGTTTCAGTCCCGACTTTCTTCAGGTTGGATACATTGCCAGGCTCATCGACGACATTATCGGATGTGCACTTAGTTGCACCTCCTCCTCCGGTAAAGCTCGCATTGCCTTTGTCTTCCACCCGTGAGGAGGTTCCTGATGAGGCTGAGACCTCCTCATCTGAGGACGATCTTGGCCAGGCGGAGGAGATTGCATTTCTTAGTGCAACCACCAGCAACATCATACCTGCTTGCATTGAAGGCCGTCCGGCTTGCGGCTGCCGGGGCACTTTTCACTTGGTCTCTCACCCACCTGAGGGATCACGTTTTTGCAAGTCCAAAGCTTGCACTTCTATTCTCACGAACCTTTCGTGATCTTGTCGGGCGCCTGACAAACAGATTGCATCCCTTCTTGCACTTGCGATTGTGAGGGATTTCGACTCACCTGATGCGACGGGTTGGTCGGGAAGTGCGGGCATTTGCATTTGTACACCGCTGCAGCAGAGTGTTCAGACGAAGTAGTGCCGGAGGATTTGCATCATTTGGCTTTCTCTTGACATCTTCCATGCCTTTACATTCTTACTTTTGCACGGAACAAGTGATACCCTTTCTTGCATAGACTTTAGGCTCTAGTCTGGACGGTGCATTTCGCGACTCTGCGATTTTTGCATCATCATGGACAATATCCGTGATTCTGAAGAACTTCGCAAAGCTCTTGCTTTCATTTACAACTCCGATATACATCAAGTCGTATCGTGTGTTCGCAACGGTCCAGCTTCTGGACAGCGAAAGCTGCTCATGATAGCAGCAATGTCTTTTCAGCAGTCTGCATCTACCTCTTCTACATCGTCTCAGCCCAAGCCCGAGAAGACTTGCATCGAGGAGGAAAAGAAGACGCCTACCACGGCTGAGGCGAGTACGAAAGAGGTGAGTAAGGATGCATCCCCTGCTGTGCTGCCCAGTGCATCTTCCACTGCAGGGGACACTGCGAATGCATCGTCGGTGAAGGATCCTCCTGATGCATCTTCCGGGAGCCCTGATGCATCCACGACGCCGCCTACGACTTCTACATCCCAGACCAATGCTTCACCAGCACTTCCAATACATCCGATCCACAACCCGACTTTCATTCAAGATGGAGCTGAGCCACCGCCTGGCAAGTGTCCATTTGCGACCAGACAAATTGTCTGCTGTCGCTCGGAGTGTTCCACGCCGGGCTGTAACGCCCTCTGTGGTTACAGCTCGGAAGTGCCTCAGGATAGTCACTTTCTTGCATCATCGACCAAGCACTCCTGCAAAAATTGCTATCGTGCCCGTATGCATTCGAAGGCGTCTGTGCAGACGGATACATCGGCCGATGCATACGATCAGGACTGGGATGATTCTGCATGGAACTCCGGCTGGCATTGGTCATGGCATCGCGGAGGGTATTGAATGCATCCTCAGCTTTGCATTTTCCATTTCTTCATTTTAATCTGGGCTGCTCGGGTTTTCCATTCACGGCCCTGGAGATAGCGGTAAGTATCCTCCATTCTCATGGCAGCCAGTTGGGCGCCTAGACAAGACCTCCCAGCGAGGGAGAGCAAAATGCATTCGGTCAGTTCGGATTGCATTCTCAGCTTGCATCTGCTGATTTTGACCTCTGCGGTCTGCGAACTCTTACAATGTCGTGTTGCTTTCTTGGCTCCAGCGATTGCCAGCACTCTGCATGAGCATGCACAGCACGTTGACACCTTGTCATGCCTTGGAGCTTTGCGAGGTTTGCTTTTCTTGCATCCATGGGTGCCTTGCACGATTACTTTTTCATTCTTTGGTAACTTATACCAACAGTTCTGAGCATACAGTGCAGCTGTGCGGCTCCCTTGACCGGTGCATTTGCACCATCTTTTACAGGCCTGAGGTTATTTCCTTTTCTTTGCATTTTGATCACATTCTTGTCCAGGTCGAACTTTCTGGGAGTATGTCCTCCCCCAGTCTGGAGCAAATCCTCAAAGAGGAAAAAGTTCCTGACCTCATTGCTGGGCAGATCACTTCTCAGCTCACGGTGCATTCGTTTCCTTGCATCTGCGAAGGTGTGGAAACATTACCTGATTGCATCAAAGATGTCCTGGATGCCCCGGGCCAAGCATTGCTCAATACTGTCACCTTGGCGTGCTTGAAGGCAGCATATCATCGCTGCATTTCATCGGTCATTTCGACCGTACCTGCAGCCACGTCTGCACCCCCTGCTACTGGCGGTGGAGCTCTCAGTACATCTTCGTGGTCAGAGCCTTTTCCTGCGAAGTTGAGCATTGATCGAGTGAATGCCATGAAAGCTACATTCGAAGCTTCATATCCCTCCGAAATTCTCGATGCATCCAGCATGCCCTCGTCAAGGCTACTTGCATCCTGCAACAAGCACGTGCAGGACAAGCACTATTCTTACATTGCATGGAAGTTTCGACTCAGCGAAGAGAAACAGGAAGATGTTACATCTTCCAGACCGAAAAAGATCACACGTCTTGACGACTTCATTTTTGACGATGTCCCTAGCAGGGATATCGCTGATACTGGCGTGTCGCAAATGTTCCTTTCGCATTTGTTAGACTTGATCGCCTTTGCATATTGTTTGTTGGAAGTCGCTCACCTCAGTTCATTTCGAGCGTATAACAAGCTTTTCATTCGGCTTGCATTCCATCGTCCGCCGCCAGAGTCTGGGCTGCGAAGCCCAAATGTCTCCGAAATGCAGGCGGCGGATAAAGAAGCGTGGAAATGCATTTGCGAACTCGTGAACAAAGGTTGGAGCATCGATGATGCATTACATGAGATTGTGCAAGTGCGTTGCATTTTACAGAGTCATCTCCAACCCAGGGTTTTCATTCAGAAGCCCAAACGGCCCAGCATTGGTTCGGGTCATACCACCCAGCCGGACAAGTCCACTTCCAAAGGCAAGAGTGGCAAAGGCAAGGGCAAACATGGTAAGTCCAAGGACGGCAAAGACCAGGGTGGCCCCAAGTGGATGGTTTCATTCTACGAGAACGGGGTACAGAAGCAGATGTGCAAGCGATGGAACCTTCGCTCTGGTTGCAAGTTGGATGACTGTGCATTCGTACATGGTTGTGCTGTTGACGTTGGCGGCCGACCTTGCGGAAAGGATCATCCAGCTTACATGCACAAGTCCTGAAACAGCCCGAAACCTGTGGAGGGACAGTTTTCCGGGCTTTCAACACATGCACCCTCACCTGTTCCATCGGCAGGTCATACAGCTACATCTGATTCTGACATTCTTGACTTGCTTCAGCAGTCCTTTACATCCACAACTGTGAAGTACAGATGGCAGGCTATTGAGGGGGACCGTGCAGAGGCCGCCTACTTTAACCTCGGTGGTTTCTCGCAGTCGGTGCGTTTTGGATTGACACATCATACATTACAATTCCAGCACATCTTGTGCCGACTTAATGCTTGGTTATGCATGCTCTTTCCATTGGGTACATGGACTTCTCTATGCATCTCTCACAACGAGGTGCTAAAAGTTCATCGCGATA
>CAJNDT010003221.1:0-15000 GCA_905221615.1 Symbiodinium sp. CCMP2592
TTTAGGGTTTAGGATTTAGGATTTAGGATTTAGGGTTTAGGATTTAGGATTTACGATTTAGGATTCAGGATTTAGGTTTTAGGATTTAGGATTTAGGATCTAGGATTTAACCTCAGGAAATTTGGATTTTTGCTGGTGCTTTTCGAATGACAAATTCTGTTCATAAAATGTGCCTTTTAGACAAGGCCGGTTGCGAATCTCGAGGTCCTCTCTTTCTTTTCGTGTGGCTGCTCTTAAGCTTCCGGATGTCAATATTTAGTGTAGGATTTAGGGTTTAGGATTTAGGATTTAGGTTTTAGGGTTTAGGATTTAGGTTTTAGGATTTAGGATTTAGGATTTAGGGTTTACTCGCTTTCGGGTTTCGGGCTTTAGCCTTTTCCAGGCGTTCGGCTTTCGCTTTCGGGTTTTCGGCTTTCGGCTTTCGGATTTAGGCTTCCGGTTTCGGTTTTCCGGTTTTCGGCTTTCGGCTTTCGGCCTTTAGCCTCCGGAAATTTGGATTTTTGCTGGTGATTTTCAAGTGACAAATTCTGTTCATAAAATGTGCCTTTTAGAGAAGGCCGGTTGCGAATCTCGAGGTCCCCTCCTTTCTTTTCGTGTGGCTGCTCTTAAGGTTCCAGATTTCAATATTTAGTCGCGCTTGTCCTTTTCCGAAAAGGACAACCAGCTCTAAAATTTAGATTTAGGATTTAGGATTTAGGATTTAAGGTTTAGGATTTAGAATTTAGGATTTAGGGTTTAGGATTTAGGATTTAGCCTCCGGAAATTTGGATTTTTGCTGGTGATTTTCAAATGACAAATTCTGTTCATAAAATGTGCTTTTTAGAGAAGGCCGGTTGCGAATCTCGAGGTCCCCTCCTTTCTTTTCGTGTGGCTGCTCTTAAGGTTCCAGATTTCAATATTTAGTCGCGCTTGTCCTTTTCCGAAAAGGACAACCAGGTCTAAAATCTAGATTTAAGATTTAGGATTTAGGATTTAAGGTTTAGGATTTAGGATTTAGGATTTAGGGTTTAGGATTTAGGGTTTAGGATCTAGGATTTAGGATTTAGGATTTAGGATTTAGGGTTTAGGGTTTAGGATTTAGGATTTAGGATTTAGGATTTAGGATTTAGGAAGGATTGAGGGTTTAGGGGGCCGGACCCCCCCCGGACACTGGCAGACACCGCCGGACACCTCGACCCTCCGGACATGCCGGACTCCTCACACAACAAAGCTGGGCAGATTCTTGCCTCCGGAAATTTGGACGTCTAGGGCACTTCGAGCAAGGCGCAGGATCTGACGACCAGAATTTAAAACATTTAAGGACCAGGGGTTTAGGGTTTAGGCCTAGGACCTATGTTGAAGACTTAGTTCTCTAGGCCTCAACAGTATGAAATGTCCGCGGAGGATACTAGTTTCCAAATGCCCGCGGAGGATACTAGTTTCCAAACGCTCGGGGCTTAAGAGGCTTGGCCACCGTTCTTAGAGGCACCCCCGAGTGCCTCACCCGAACACAAACGTCCGGGCGACGGGGCTGTTCCTCACCTTGGAAACTGGACGTCGATACGTTTGTGTGGTTTCGTCTTTTATGCCAGTAACCTTCGCACAGCAGCTCTTTGTCGCGCCATGCGCTGCATTCTTTCTGGCTCAGGCAGCACTACTGCTACCACCGCCGCTACCGGTGCCGCCGTCCTTGCTTCCACGGGCCATCCCTGTCCTTCACAGGACAACGCATTCCGCGGACGATGCTTCATGACATTGCAGTCCGACTGAGGCACAGGCGGGTCGTACTCATCCGGACTCACACGTAAGTGGGGGCATTTCTCTGCAGTTAGCAGCGAAGCCTGGATGGCTTTCTGAATGTCCTCCTCCTGCCACAGACAAAACTGCCTGCACTCCGTTCTGACAAGTCGGTGGCGACCTCGCTCTTAGTCTTGTCCGTGTCCCGCGAAGTCTGGCAGGACGCGGTATGAATATGAAGTCTCAGTTGTCTTCGTTCGACCATTGCTTTCGGTCCCTGGCACGCTAACTGTCCTGCCTGCTTGGCAGCTTTCGACACCTGCTTCCGGCAATAAATTAGAGAAGATACTGTTAAGCAGTGAGGCACAGCCTGGCCCTTGTCCTTCGCATCCTGAACCATCGATTACCAAGCACATGCTGTGCCCTTTCAATATGGCTGACTATAGAGTGACGCGCCTTGGTCGATGGCTTCTGACCTGCGCGGGGATGGGCATCAACCTCCGCGTCCGTGCTGAGAGCGTCGTCCTGAGGGGACGGAGCCCAAAGAAAATTGCTGGATCTCTAGGTTCTCGTGAGCTCGTGAGGTCTGAGGCGAGCACTCCGCTCGAGTTCTTCTTTTGCTTGCGACCTCCGGAGGCTTCAATGGTGCTCACAGACAGCAAACAGCAACACACAGTCACTCAGCACCGAGCCCTGTGTCTGCGACACTGTCTGCTTCTTCGAAGTTTCTTCCCCGGCTTTTGCCTTGGCTTTGCCGGCCGCCTCGTGGGTGCTACAAAGTTGCTGTTCGTGTCTGGGGCATCACCGCGCCTTGGTTTGGCCGCGTACAGGTAGTGTGCCTTCCAAGGCCACAAGCTCCGGCGTCGCCTCCTGACGAGGGTGCTTTCAAAAGCAAAAAGCACAGCTTCCTAAGACGTCCTTGGCTTGGTCTCGGAGGCGTTTGTCGCTCTGCCGTTTTTTCTCGGCGTTGCGAAGGTCCTGGAGTTTCTTTCTGGCCTGCCATGGCGGCGGTTCTGTAGACCTGCATCTGTATTGAATTGCATGCTTTTCGGCGAGGAGAGCCTCTTCGTCTCCCTCATCCGATTTCCTCTTGAGCTCGGCCCGCTTGTTGTTGCGGTTCGTGTTCGCAGTCTCTCTCCAGCGCTTTGTGTCCTAACAAGGGCTTACAGGGGGCAGTGTTACGGGTAAAGCCGCCTCGCTACCTGCGGGCCTCGCGCCGCTTGGCGACTTCGCGCTGCAGTCGCTGAAGTTCTTTGGCCTTCGCCTCGACATTGCGGGGGTGAGGACACAGAACTGAGAGTTTTTTTCAGCTACCTCGCGGGCCTTGGCCGCAGCCTTCGCAGCCCGGGCCTTTGCCCGCGCGATTTGTGCCGGCCGCTCGTCGGGGCCGAGCTTGGCGGCGGCCGCCGCCTGTCGACTTTCACTTTTCGATTGCTCTTTCCGGGAACGGCGTCCCGCGCCTCCGCCTCGCGGTTGCATTCCCTCGTGTACTCTTGGTACACAAAGCCCCGCACGGCCAGCAGGTGGCGAGACAGCGCACCGCGGCTGCAGTGGAGGTGCTCCACCTGACCGAAGGAAACCATGACGCATCCCGTCGTGTGTGTTCTGTCGAGGGCCCGGCCACGAACTCGAGGGCACCCGTCACGGAAACTTTTTCCAGGCTTGACTCCTTGAAGAGGTCCCGCATGAGGACGGTGGTCCACCAGCCTGGGTCATGGCGTTCAACTATAGGTTGTTCTGTTGCGCAAGCCGATCTAGACAGAGCGCACTTCTTCTGCAGATTCCGACCCTGGGTTGACCGGCTTTGTAGCGTCTCGAGGACGTCTTCCCACAGGACCTCCTCTCTTGGCGGCTCTCCTGGCGATTGTCTCTCGGCCGCTCCGTCGGAAGGACTTCATGAGGCGCAGAGCCGAAACTTTGCGGCTGGCTTTAGGACATGTACTGACCAGCTGACCTGCGCGTCGGCGCTTGTCCGCACGCGCCGCCGCAGCTAGCCCCTGCCGGCGTGCTTCGGCGTCAGCCAGAAGCACCTCCATGTCGGGGCCTTCGTCTGGCGGCCCTGAGCACAAATTCAAGCGTACAGGGGTGCTCGGCTCCTACGGAGGGAAGTCAAGATTGCGAGGTGTCTGCACTGCTGCCTGGAGTGGCTGCTGCCTCGGCGTCGGCCTCGGCCGCTGTTGCCGGTCCTGACCATCGGCGTATGTAGACCAGGGTCGGTATTAGGGAAAGCCTTGCCGGCCACACCTTCGCCTGCTGCTTCCTGGCCTCGAATCGATGCAGCACAATGGACCCCAGATTGCAGAAGCAAGGACAGTCGGGGATGCGAGCTAGGGCATGATCGCAGGTGACACGTTCTAAGGACTGCCTGCTGCCGCTTCGGTGCTGGGGGTGACCGCTTCTGGCGGCCCTGACCACAAGTGCAGACGGCGAGAACTCTATACGGCCGTCCGGACTGCCTTCTGTTATTGTCGGGTCGGCCACCACGGGCGGCCCTGGCCAGCAGCGCGAGCCGAGGGTCTCTGACACATGCGAACCGGGCCTCCGCTTGCGGCTTCTGCCTCGGAGCCTGAGATCGGTGCGGTATTTTGCCACAATGTCTGGCTACCGAGTCCGCAGCTTCCGCGACCTCGTCCGCCGGGGTTCTGGTCTGGCGCGTCGAGTGATGACCGCTACTTCTGTTTATTCCGTAAGTGGCCTCCCGGAGTCTCACCCGCGAGGTCGCCGCTGAGGAGGAGACCTCCATTGATGTTCAGAGTGATACCAGAAGCGCGTGGTAGCAGTAACAGCAGCAGCAGCAACAGCAGCTGCAGCAGCAGTGGTCGTCGTCGTCGTCGCCGTCGTCGTCTTCATCGTCGTAGCACAAGTCGTTGCCGAGACCGAGGGAAAGGCCCAGCACAGCCAGTGTTCGGAGCAACGACCTCAGCAAGAGGTTGCCGGTATTATTTCAAAAGGGATTTTTGCTATAAGCCCCCGGCATGGCTTCGGAAGCTCGTTGCCCGGAGGTTTGAGTGCTCGGTCAAGGCGCTGCGATTGCAGAGTCTCGTGTCGACACAATCATGCCGGTGCAATTATAGAATAAGAGCATGGAGAAGGACGACGTTGCTGAAACAGGGATCCTGAGAAGAAGTCTATTGTGACAGGAGATGGAGGAAATAGCTGAACAGAAGAATATTAAATATATATATATATATATATATATATATATATATATATATTGACACATTCGTGTTTTAAAGAAAAAATGCCGGATAGCGAAAAAGTGTCTATGCAGGTCCCTCACCGTTGCCCGTCGAGTTGGATTACTCGCAGGGCCCTGGGACTTGGGACCCCAGGTGTAGGTTTACCCTGCCCTTTGCCAATGCGTGAATAGCTCGAAATTCCTCTGAAAAGTTCGTGGTTTTTGCCGGGTAAGCTTACAACCGTCAACACATAAACACTATCTAGCAACTCCAAGAACGATATATAGGTATATATGACATCATGTAAGAATAGAAATCATGCAGTAGAAAATGAGCCAAGAAACCCTAATGTAGGGTTTAGGATTTGGGATTTAGGATTCAAGGATCTAGGGTTTAGGATTTAGGAATTGTTGATTTAGGAGGCTAGGATTTAGGGTTCACGATTTTAGGCTTCAGGATTTAGGATTCTAGGATTTAGGGTTTAGGATTTAGGGTTTAAGATTCGAGGATTTAGGGTTTAGGATTGCGGGATTTAGGGTTTTGGATTCTAGGATTTAGGGTTTAGGTTTAGGGCTTAGGGTTTAGGAATTTAGGATTTAGGGTTTTGGGAAGGTTTAGGATTGTAGGATTTAGGGTTTAAGGCTTAGGGTTTAGGATTTTAAGATTTAGGGTTTTAGGGGAGTTTTGGGATTTAGGGTTTAGGATTTAGGGTTTCAGGATTTAGGGTTTAGGATTTAAGATGCTAGGGTTTAGGGTTTAAGATTTAGCGCTTAGGTTTCTAGGATTTAGAGTTTAGGATTTAAGATTCTAGGATGCAAGGTTTAAGATTTAGGGTTTAAGCTGTTAAGAATTATGGTTTAGGTTTAGGGTTTAGGATCGTAAATCCAAAATCAGATGTTGAAAAGTATCCACGAACACATCCATGGCGCGTTAAATTTTCTGCTTCTTCTCCGGCTCCTTCGTGCTTCCTGTGCCTAGTATCTTGATACTCCTCACGAACTTGCATTTTTAAAGAAAGCGGCATTGCTTCAAAATTAACGGGCGAGGCTTTTCCCCAGCTCGCCTTTGGACGCGGGTGTTGGGAAAAGCCCCCCTTGATAGGGGGGTTGGGGGGTAGAAACCCTAAACCCTAATAGAGTATAGTTTGGGTGGCCGGGGTGGGTTTACAAGCAACGCGAGCGCGCGGCCCGGGGTGCTTCAACCCTAAACCCTAAACCCGAGCGCGCGACTTCGCTTGCCACACCCTAAACCCTAAACCCTAAACCCTAAACCCTAAACCCTAAACCCTAAACCCTAAACCCTAAACCCTAAACCCTAAACCCTAAACCCCTAAACCCTAAACCCCTAAAGTAGTAGTAGTAGTAGTAGCAGCAGTAGTAGTAGTAGTAGCAGTAGTAGTTGCAGTAGTAGTAGTAGTAGTAGCAACAGTAGTAGTAGTAGTAGTAGTAGTAGTAGTAGTAGTAGTAGTAGTAGTAGTAGTAGTAGTAGTAGTAGTAGTAGTAGTAGTAGTAGTAGTTGTAGTAGTAGTAGTAGTAGTAGTAGTATGCAAAATGCCATTTGCCAAAAAAAAAAAATCCTCCAGCTGCTCCCGGCCGCCAGAGGTTGATCCCATGCTCCTTGAAGCCGGTGCCAACACCAGCTTGGAGACGAATGATGGGATCAAGTTATTGCAGGGCCCTCCACGTGATCTTCACAAGCCTCAGGGCCCACCGGGTGGGAATTGAGCATCCACCCCCCTGCTCGAGGAAACCCTCGCTCCCTGAGGCACCAGTTTTGCACACCCTGGAGTTGCAGTTTCCGCTTTGCCGCCCTGGATTGCTATACAACCTTTGTGCTGGAAGTGCCTTGTTTCGGATGCTGGCAGCATGGTGCTTCATCGTAGTACAACCTTAGTACTGGAAGTCTCTGGTTTCGGATGCTGGCTGGATGACTACCAGTACTACTACTACTACTACTACTACTACTACTACTACTACTACTACTACTCTGCTACTACTACTACTACTACTACTACTACTACTACTACTACTACTGCTACGACGACTACTACTACTGCGACAACCACTACGACGACGACTACCGCGACAATTATTACTATTGCTATCACTGCCACTGCAATGGATGAGCTCTGATCTGAACATTATCATGATGCGCACATGGATGCTCTGCGGCAACGGAGATGCTCCGTATTTTGATCGCCCCGATACGCCTATTTCATCGCTCCGACATCCCAATTTTGTCGCCCCGGAATTTCTCTGTGAGCCGAGATTGGCACATTGAAATCTCGGGGCTTGGCGGCCCCAAAGCGCCTTCCAGCAAACCCCAGACAGCTGGAATTTCCGGTTTGCCGCAAGCTCGCCTTAGTCTAGCGGTTAAGCCACCGGCTCAGAAGCCCACGTGCGCGGGCTCAAATCCCGCCCCCGTCATTTTTGCTCTTTGCCGCCTCTTCCCAGACCTGGATTTAGAGCTGCTTGTCCTTTTCCGGAGGAGGCGGCAAAAAGCAAAAATGACAGGGGCGGGATTCGAGCCCGCGCATGTGGGCTTCTGAGCCGGTGGCTTAACCGCTAGACTAAGGCGGGCTTGCGGCAAACCGGAAATTCCAGCTGTCTGGGATTTACTGGAAGGCGCTTTGGGGCCGCCAAGCCCCGAGATTTCAATGTGCCAATCTCGGCTCACAGAGAAATTTCGGGGCGATAAAATTGGGATGTCGGGGCGATGAAATAGGCGTGTCGGGGCGATCAAAATACGGAGCATCTCCGTTGCCGCACAGCATCCATATGCGCACCATGATAATGTTCAGATCAGAGCTCATCCATTACAGTGGCAGTGATAGCACTGGTAATAATTGTGGTGGTAGTCGTCGTCGCAGTGGTTGTCGCAGTAGTAGTAGTCGTAGTAGCTGTAGTAGTAGTAGTAGTAGTAGTAGTAGTAGTAGTAGTAGTAGTAGTAGTAGTCGTCGTCGTCCCAGTGGTTGTTACAGTAGTAGTAGTCGTAGTAGCAGCAGAAGTAGTAGTAGTAGTAGTAGTAGTAGCAGGAGTAGTAGTAGTAGTAGTAGTAGTAGTAGTAGTAGTAGTAGTAGTAGTAGTAGTAGTAGTACTAGTAGTACTAGTAGCAGTAGAAGTAGTCGTCGTCCTAGTAGTTGTCGCAGTAGTAGTAGTAGTTGTAG
The DNA here is from genome assembly GCA_905221615.1 of Symbiodinium sp. CCMP2592. Classification (NCBI taxonomy): domain Eukaryota; class Dinophyceae; order Suessiales; family Symbiodiniaceae; genus Symbiodinium; species Symbiodinium sp. CCMP2592. The sequence continues at coordinate 8,062 of CAJNDT010003221.1, forward strand.
TAGTAGTGGTGGTAGTAGTAGTAGTCGTCGTTGTCATCGTCGTCGTAGTACTTGTTGTAGTAGTAGTAGTAGTCGTAGTAGTAGTGGTAATAGTAGTAGTAGTGGTAGTACTGGTAGTAGTAGTAGTAGTAGTAATAGTAGTAGTAGTAGTAGTAGTAGTAATGGTTGTAGAGGTAGTGACAACAAACCCTAAATCCCCAAACCTTAAGCCGGGATATTCTTGGTCTTGTGTATTTAGCGGCGCCTGTGTCTTTTGGAAAAGAACGGGTTGGGTGCGGGGTTAGGGGCTTAGGGGCCTACTTCTTCCCTGAACTCCCTGAAACCCTCATGCTCACAAGGTGTTCTTGTCCTCCTCGGTGTCCCGGTGTTGTCACTGGCTTCTGTGCTTGGCGGTCCTCTGCCCGAAGCTTGCGCCTCATGCGCTCTGCAGCCGCCAGTCAGCATCTTCCGCTGCTTCTTGGGCTGTGACTCTTTCTCTGCTGTCACCCTGGCTTTCGCAGCAGCCTGCCAGATGGAAAAAATTGGTGGCGAGAGAGTTCCGTTCGCCAATGCCGGACAAGTACAAAATGAATCTGCTATGTTGCACCAGCCGCCTCTTTTCGCAAAAGTGCACTGTGTGTTGTTTGGCACTTGATGCATCCGTGTGTTGCTTGCTTGGAAGCGGGTAAAAGGCTTGCTAGTCATCGAAAGGCAGTCTAACACAGAAGCATACATTACAAGATAACACTAATACTTACACTAACATCAGCACTAGACTGGACATTGGCACTGGCAGCCGGTAACAACCAGCATCAACAAGTAGCAACTAGTTTCTGTCAGTTTCAACTCTGCACCTTCACCTCGACATCCCTATGCTCTCGCCCTGACAACCCTATGTTATTGTGTCGACATCCGCATTTTGTCGCTCCGACATCTCCGTCTTATCGCTGCGACATCCGTATCTTGATCGCCCCGACACGCCTATTTCATCGCCCCGACATCCCAATTTTATCGCCGCGAAATTTCTCTGTGAGCCGAGATTGGCACATTGAAATCTCGGGGCTTGGCGGCCCCAAAGCGCCTTCCAGCAAATCCCAGACAGCTGGAATTTCCGGTTTGCCGCAAGCCCGCCTTAGTCTAGCGGTTAAGCCACCGGCTCAGAAGCCCACGTGCGCGGGCTCGAATCCCGCCCCTGTCATTTTTGCTTTTTGCCGCCTCCTCCGGAAAAGGACAAGCAGCTCTAAATCCAGGTCTGGGAAGAGGCGGCAAAGAGCAAAAATGACGGGGGCGGGATTTGAGCCCGCGCACGTGGGCTTCTGAGCCGGTGGCTTAACCGCTAGACTAAGGCGAGCTTGCGGCAAACCGGAAATTCCAGCTGTCTGGGGTTTGCTGGAAGGCGCTTTGGGGCCGCCAAGCCCCGAGATTTCAATGTGCCAATCTCGGCTCACAGAGAAATTTCGGGGCGACAAAATTGGGATGTCGGAGCGATGAAATAGGCGTATCGGGGCGATCAAAATACGGAGCTTCTCCGTTGCCGCAGAGCATCCATGTGCGCATCATGATAATGTTCAGATCAGAGCTCATCCATTGCAGTGGCAGTGATAGCAATAGTAATAATTGTAGCGGTAGTCGTCGTCGTAGTGGTTGTCGCAGTAGTAGTAGTCGTCGTAGCAGTAGTAGTAGTAGTAGTAGTAGTAGTAGTAGTAGTAGTAGTAGTAGTAGTAGTAATAGTAGTAGGAGTCGTCGTCGTAGTAGTTGTCGCAGTAGTAGTAGTAGTAGTAGTAGTAGTAGTAGTAGTAGTAGTAGTATTGGTTGTGGTAGTTGTCGCAGTAGTAGTAGTCGTAGTAGTGATGGCAGTAGTAGCAGTAGTAGTAGTAGTAGTAGCAGTAGCAGTAGTAGTAGTAGTAGTAATAGTAGTAGCAGTAGTAGTAGTAGTAGCAGTAGTGGTAGTTGTCGCAGTAGTAGTAATAGTAGTAGTAGTAGTAGTCGTAGCAGCAGCAGTAGTAGTAGTAGTGGTAGTAGTTGTGATAGTAGCAATAGTAGTAGTAGTAGTAGTAGTAGTAGTAGTAGTAGTAGTAGTAGTAGTAGTAGTAGTAGTAGTAGTAGTAGTACTAGTACTAGTAGTAGTAGTAATAGTAGTAGCAGTAGTAGTAGTAGTAGTAGTAGTAGTAGTAGTAGTAGTAGTAGTAGTAGTAGTAGTATTATTATTAGTAGTAGTAGTAGTATTAGTAGCAATAATAGTAGTAGTAGTAGTAGTAGTAGTAGTAGTAGTAGTAGTAGTAGTAGTGACAGCGCACGTGTGTAAAAGCGAGTACCATTATTACTACTGTTACTACTGATACTAATAGTATTATTATTATATTATTATTATTATTATTGTTTTTATTATTATTATTACTACTATTACTACTAATACTATTATTACTACTATTACTACTATTACTACTATTACTACTATTACTACTATTACTTTTATTACTACATTATTACTATTACTACTGTTACTATATTATTACTACTGAGACTGAACCATAGCCGAGCCTCCAAAAACCGACCGCGCGCGTACACACAATGCGGTTTTCCGTAAATGGGTCGCTAGACTCTCAGCATTACCAGTCTGTCGACTGTACTTGCACAGGATCGCACACTCGACAGTCCATCTGGCTCTTTGAAAAGCTGCGACGCCAGCAGAGCGCCGGTGGGTGTCGAAAGCGCACGCTTGCCGTGCTGGAAACTCCTATGCCACTGCGTCTCCGTCGGATCGAAAACAGCCGACGATGGGCCTTATGGCGACAACAAGATGCCAGTCGCAAAAGACAAGCAGCCAGGAGAGCTGCGACGAAGGCCGTTGCAAAGCCTTACGACAACATCGCCGATGAGCTCTTCACACTTGCTTGCTTGAGGGTCTTTCAGGGAGTTCAGGGATAAGCCCCTAAGCCCCTAACCCCGCCCGATTTTCATTTTTTACCAAAACGACTAAACCTCAAATTCTAAACACAACCCTTAACCCTTTACCCTTAACCCTCGACCCCTAACCCTAAACCCTAAACCCTAGACCCTTAATCCTAAACCCTTAACCTTTAACCCGTAACCCATAGCCTTTAACCCTAAACCCCAAATCCTTAACCCTTAACCCCAAACCCTAAACCCTTCACCCTAAACCCTTAACACTGAACCCTTAATCCTTAGCCCTAAACCCTAAACCTTTAAGCCTAAACCCTTAACCTTAAACCCTTGATCTTTAACCCTTAACCTTTAACCCTACACCCTTAACCTTAAACCCTAAACCCATAGCCCTAAACCTTTAACCCTTAACCCTTAACTCTAAACTCTAAACCCCAAGCCTTTAACCCTACACCCTAAACCCTAAACACTTAACACTTAACCCTTGACCATAAATCCTAAACCTTCAACCCTTAACCCTTAACCCTAAACCCTAAACCCCAAACCCCAAACCCTCAACCCTCAACCCTTAACTCTTAGTCCTTAACCCTAAACCCTGAACCCTCAACCCTAAACCCAAAACCCTTAATCCTTATTCCTTAGCCCTAAACCCTAAATCCTAAACCCTTAACCCTAGACCCTAAACCCTAAACCCTTAACCCTAAACCCTAAACCCTAAAGCCCAAACCCTTAACCCTAAACCCTTAACCCTAAACCCTAAAACCTAAACCGTAAACCCTTAACTCTTAACCGTTAACACTAAACCCTTAACCCTGAACCCTTAATCCTCAACCGAAAGTTTGAATTCTGAAACCCAGAGCTCGCAACCTCAAGAATCTAAGATTCCGGAAGGCACCAGCGGCCAGTAGGAAACCCTGTTAAATGAAATGTGGACAGATGACTTGAACCCTGAACCTCAAATCCTCAGTCTCGAAACTTCTTAATTCTAAACCCCGAACCTCAGACCCTGGACCCCAAAGCCCAAATCGAACAACTTCAAACTCCCAGCCCAGAACCCAGGAACTCACGAACCTTGTGTCAAAATCTCTCCATGCACAATTTCCGAATCCCTATTCTCCTTTGAAGTTTCATATTACAGGCCTCCACCTCAACGTCCTAAGACATCAACCTAAGATTTCAGATCTCAATGTCCAAGCCGAAAGTCTGAATTCTGAAACCCCCAGTTCGCAGCCTGAGAACTAGAAACATTTGACCCCATCACTAAAATCCCCGCTTCAGCATATTAGGTTTGAAACCCCAATTTCTAATCCTAAGCTCTAAATTCCAAATCTCCCTCTCAACATCCGAAAACCAGAAGCCCTGGATCTTTTACACCACACCCAGTTTCCTAATTCTGATTTCCGAATCTAAGATTCCAAAAGGCATCAAAGGCCAGTAGGAAACCCTGTTAAATGAAAGGTGGAAAGATGACTTGAACCCTGAACCTCAAATTCCCAGTCTCGAAACCCTTTAAGCCGAAACCCTAAACCTCAGACCCTAAACCCCGAAGCCCAAATCCAACAACTTCAAACCCCCAGCCCGAAACCCGGAAACTCCTGAACCTTGTGTCAAAACCTTTCCATGCACAATTTCTGAAACTTGTATCAAGACCTCTCCATGCACAATTTCTGAATCCTGATTCTCCTTTGAAGTTTCATATTACAGACCTCGACCTCAACACCCTAACACACCAACCTATGATTTCAGATCCCAATGTTCAAGCCGAAAGTCGGAATTCTGAAATCCCCAGTTCGCAACCTGAGAACTAGAAACCTTTGATTTCATCTCCAAAATGTCTCACTTCAAGATATTAGGTTTGAAACTCCAACTTCTAATCCTAAGCCCCAAGATCCAAACCTTCTTCTCGATATCCGAAACCCAGAAGCCCTGGATCGTTTACATCACACCCAGTTTTCCAATTCTGATTTCCGAATATAAGATTCCAAAAGGCACCAAAGGCCAGTAGGAAACCCTGTTAAATGAAAAGTGGAAAAATGACTTGAACCCTGAACCTCAAATTCCCAGTTTCGAAACCCCTTAATCCGAAACTCCGAACCCCAGACTCTAAACCCCGAAGCCCAAATCCAACAACTTCAAATCCCCAGCCCGAAACCCAGAAACTCCTGAACCTTGTGTCAAAACCTTTCTATGCACAATTTCTGAATCCTGTATCAATATTTCTCCATGCATATTTTCTGAATCCTGATTCTCCTTTGAAGTTTCATATTACAGACCTCGACCTCAACATCCTAAAACATCAACGTATGATCTCAGATCCCAATGTTCAAGCCGAAAATCCGAATTCCGAAACCTCGAATTCACAACCTTCAAGTTCAAACCCCTGCAGTTGTCGATGTTTTCATTGCGCTGTTGCGCAGTCATTGGTCCCGCCGAATTGGGCGGAGGCATGTTTTACTCCGCAAGGGCCTATTATAGCGCAAATTGCGGAGACAAATTGGGCATCCATGACATGGTCGGAATGCCAACTGGTAGTTGGTTTCCCGCATTGAACCGTATGGCGGTTCGTCCCCGAAAAATTCAGGGGGGAGGATTTCAGGTTTTTCCGGCGCTTCCATGTCTGAAAGGCGCAGGCTCACGCAGCTTTGCTGCAGCACATGGCTGTTTCTCCGCCAATCAATCGGCCCGGCCCTTTCAGGCTCAATCAGTTGTGCCTGGTATGCAGGTGAAGGTGCCATGGTAAGGCTTCCCACTGTATCCGGAAGTGGATACGCCTTTTTGTTAATCACCTTAGATATATGCTTGCATTCCTGGAATTTGGTTTAAGATGCACATGTTTATTCCTCCATGCCGCCAAGATGCCATGTACCCCTTCGACTTCTTTGAAGGCACCGTAGCATTTAATGTATCCCCATCCTGAGTTTAAGGGCAGAGTTTGGTATAAGATTTCGGGTTTTACGGTTTTTAGTGTTAGGGACGAGGGAAGCTAAGTTCTGGCCAAGTGGCGGTCACCCCTTGGACACCGCCGTTGCCCTGAGTTGTTTTTTGCTGGTGAAAAAACACTAGCTATTGACTGTAAAAGCAGTTAGTTAAGCCAAGTTGCGTTGGGAGTGTAGGTAATGAGGGGAGGCTGGAGCGCCTTAGTTATAGCATAGTTGAGATTGGGGTTTGATGCATGGTTACATGTTAAGCCAAGCTGCTCCGGCCGCCCTCTTATTTGATGAACCATCGCTCAGGCGCAGAAACATGTCCTTGGTAACAGCATTTAGGGTTAAGTTCAAGGGTTAAGGGTCAAGGGTTCAGGCCAAGGTGCATCCTTCAGCTCGTTGATCGGCTGTGGAGCACGGTCCTTGGTGATTGGTGATGGTATGCTTGAGCGAAGGGTGATATGAAGCTTCCATGAAGTTTCCCCACATGCCGTCCAAGCTGCAGTCATCGCTCTGACGATGGAATATGAAGATGGAATGGATGCAATTGCAAAGGATGCTTGAGTCAGAAATCGCTAAGGTAAGGGCACCTGCAGCTGCAATCCCCTTTGACGACAGGCATGAGGCAACACCCCCAGCAAAAGGCATGGTAGATGAACTTGCAGCTGCGCCCCGATTGGAGAACAGCCACGAGACAACACCAGCGATTTGCGTCATCAATCTCAACTGCAGCCCGTTTGGGCAACACCCACGAGACAACACTTTAGCAAAAGGCATGGTAGATGGACTTGCAGCTGCGCCCCGATTGGAGAACAGCCACGAGACAACACCAGCGATTTGCGTACCCGATCTCAACAGCTGCTTTGTTTCAGGGCAAAGGGCATGGTTGATGAACTTGCAGCTGCGCCCCGAATGGAGAACAGCCACGAGACAACACCAGCGATTTGCGTACCCGATCTCAACAGCTTCTGTGTTTCAGGGCAAAGGGCATGGTGGATGAACTTGCAGCTGCGCCCCGATTGGAAAACAGCCACGAGACAACACCAGCGATTTGCCCATTCCTTCTCGGCAGCTTCCCTGCCTCAGGGCCCTCCGGAAGGGTAGATGACCAATAGTTGCCCTGCAATACAGT
>CAJNDT010003221.1:20000-24417 GCA_905221615.1 Symbiodinium sp. CCMP2592
CAGTAGTAGTTGTAGCAGTAGTTGTTGTAGTCGTCGTCGATGTAGTAGTTGTCGCAGTAGTAGTAGTCGTAGTAGTAGTGTAAGTAGTCGTCGTAGTAGTAGTAGTAGTAGTCGTAGTAGTAGTAGTAGTAGTAATAGCAGTAGTAGTCGTCGTCGTAGTAGTTGTCGCAGTAGCAGTAGTAGTCGTTGTAGTAGTAGCAGTAGTAGTAGTCGTACTAGTAGTAGTAGTAGTCGTCGTCGTAGTTTTAGTAGTTGTTGCAGTTGTTGCAGTAGTAGTAGTAGTCGTCGTAGTCGTAGTAGTTGTTGCAGTAGTAGTAGTCGCAGTAGTAGTAATAGTAGTAGTAGTAGTATTAGCAGCAGCAGTAGTAGTGGTAGTAGTAGTAGTCGTCGTCGTCGTCGTAGTAGTTGTCGCAGTAGTAGCAGTCGTAGTAGTAGTGATCGTAGTAGCAGTCGTAGTAGTAGTAGTAGTGATAGTAGTAGTAGTAGTAGTAATAGTAGCAGTAGTAGTAGTAGTGGTGGTGGTAGTAGTAGTAGTAGTTGCAGTAGTAGTAGTACTAGTAGTAGTAGTAGTAGTAGTAGTAGTAGTAGTAGTAGTAGTAGTAGCAGTTGTAGTAGTAGTAGTACTAGTAGTAGTAGTAGTAGTAGTAGTAGTAGTAGTAGTAGTAGTGGTAGTAGTGGTAGTAGTAGTTCAGCCGAAATCCCGTAAACATAGGATCCCAAGTTCCAGAATCCGCAGGTTTAAGCCCCCGCATCTCTCAATGTTTGACTCGCACAGATTGAACTCAATTATCGCCGCGGCCGCGGGAAGAGGCACCACTTGGTTCGTGGATTACCCCCGCGCACTGCTACTACTACTACTACTACTACTACTACTACTACTACTACTACTACTACTGGTACTACTGCCATTACTACTACGACTACTACTACTGCGACAACTAGCACAACCAATACTACTACTACTACTACTACTACTACTACTACTACTACTACTACTACTACTACTATTACTGTTACTACTACTACTACTACTACTACTACTACTACTGCTACTACTACTAAAACTACTACTACTATGACTACTGCTACCACTACTACTACTACTACTACTACTACTACGACGACTACTTACACTACTACTACGACTACTACTACTGCGACAACTACTACATCGACGACGACTACAACAACTACTGCTACAACTACTACTGCTCTCACTGCCACTGCAATGGATGATCTCTGATATGAACATTATCATGGTGCGCAGATGGATGCTGTGCGGCAACGGAGATGCTCCGTATTTTGATCGCCCCGACACGCCTATTTCATCGCCCCGACATCCCAATTTTGTTGCCCCGAAATTTCTCTGTGAGCCGAGATTGGCACATTGAAATCTCGGGGCTTGGCGGCCCCAAAGCGCCTTCCACAAACCCCAGACAGCTGGAATTTCCGGTTTGCCGCAAGCCCGCCTTAGTCTAGCGGTTAAGCCACCGGCTCAGAAGCCCACGTGCGCGGGCTCAAATCCCGCCCCTGTCATTTTTGCTCTCTGCCGCTTCCTCCGGAAAAGCACAAGCAGCTCTAAATCCTGGTCTGGGAAGAGGCCTGAGGCGGCAAAGAGCAAAAATGACAGGGGCGGGATTCGAGCCCGCGCGCGTGGGCTTCTGAGCCGGTGGCTTAACCGCTAGACTAAGGCGGGCTTGCGGCAAACCGGAAATTTCAGCTGTGTGGGGTTTGCTGGAAGGCGCTTTGGGGCCGCCAAGCCCGGAGATTTCAATGTGCCAATCTCGGCTCACAGAGAAATTTCGGAACCATAAAATTGGGATGTCGGGGCGATGAAATAGGCGTGTCGGGGCGATCAAAATACGGAGCATCTCCGTTGCCGCACAGCATCCATCTGCGCACCATGATAATGTTCAGATCAGAGATCAGCCATTGCAGTGGCAGTGAGAGCAGTAGTAGTTGTAGCAGTAGTTGTTGTAGTCGTCGTCGATGTAGTAGTTGTCGCAGTAGTAGTAGTCGTAGTAGTAGTGTAAGTAGTCGTCGTAGTAGTAGTAGTAGTAGTAGTAGCAGTAGTGGTAGTAGTAGTCATAGTAGTAGTAGTAGTAGTAGTAGTAGTAGTAGTAATAATAATGGCAGTAGAGGTGGTAACAATAATCGTTTTGGTACTACTACTACTACTACTATTACTACTACTACTACCACCACTACTACTACTGCTACTACTACTACTACTACTACTACTACTACTACTACTATGACTACTACTACTGCTACTACTACTACTACTACTACGTTCAGATCAGAGATCATCCATTGCAGTGGCAGTGAGAGCAGTAGTAGTTGTAGCAGTAGTTGTTGTAGTCGTCGTCGATGTAGTAGTTGTCGCAGTAGTAGTAGTCGTAGTAGTAGTGTAAGTAGTCGTCGTAGTAGTAGTAGTAGTAGTCGTAGTAGTAGTAGTAGTAGTAGTAATAGCAGTAGTAGTCGTAGTCGTAGTAGTTGTCGCAGTAGCAGTAGTAGTCGTTGTAGTAGTAGCAGTAGTAGTAGTCGTACTAGTAGTAGTAGTAGTCGTCGTCGTAGTTTTAGTAGTTGTTGCAGTTGTTGCAGTAGTAGTAGTAGTCGTCGTCGTCGTAGTAGTTGTTGCAGTAGTAGTAGTCGCCGTAGTAGTAATAGTAGTAGTAGTAGTATTAGCAGCAGCAGTAGTAGTGGTAGTAGTAGTAGTCGTCGTAGTCGTCGTAGTAGTTGTCGCAGTAGTAGCAGTCGTAGTAGTAGTGATCGTAGTAGCAGTCGTAGTAGTAGTAGTAGTAGTGATAGTAGTAGTAGTAGTAGTAGTAATAGTAGCAGTAGTAGTAGTAGTAGTGGTAGTAGTAGTAGTAGTAGTTGCAGTAGTAGTAGTACTAGTAGTAGTAGTAGTAGTAGTAGTAGTAGTAGTAGTAGTAGTAGTAGTTGTAGTAGTAGTAGTACTAGTAGTAGTAGTAGTAGTAGTAGTAGTAGTAGTAGTAGTAGTAGTAGTGGTAGTAGTGGTAGTAGTAGTTCAGCCCAAATCCCGTAAACATAGGATCCCAAGTTCCAGAATCCGCAGGTTTCAGCCCCCGCATCTCTCAATGTTTTACTCGCACAGATTGAACTCAATTATCGCCGCGGCCGCGGGAAGAGACACCACTTGGTTCGTGGATTACCCCCGCGCACTGCTACTACTACTACTACTACTACTACTACTACTACTGGTACTACTGCCATTACGACTACGACTACTACTACTGCGACAACTAGCACAACCAATACTACTACTACTACTACTACTACTACTACTATCTACTACTACTATTACTACTACTACTACTACTACTACTACTACTACTACTACTACTACTACTACTGCTACTACTACTAAAACTACTACTACTATGACTACTACTACCACTACTACTACTACTACTACTACTACTACTACTACTACTACTACGACGACTACTTACACTACTACTACGACTACTACTACTGCGACAACTACTACATCGACGACGACACCAACAACTACTGCTACAACTACTACTGCTCTCACTGCCACTGCAATGGATGATCTCTGATCTGAACATTATCATGGTGCGCAGATGGATGCTGTGCGGCAACGGAGATGCGCCGTATTTTGATCGCCCCGACACGCCTATTTCATCGCCCCGACATCCCAATTTTGTCGCCCCGAAATTTCTCTGTGAGCCGAGATTGGCACATTGAAATCTCGGGGCTTGGCGGCCCCAAAGCGCCTTCCAGCAAACCCCAAACAGCTGGAATTTCCAGTTTGCCGCAAGCCCGCCTTAGTCTAGCGGTTAAGCCATCGGCTCAGAAGCCCACGTGCGCGGGCTCAAATCCCGCCCCCGTCATATTTGTTCTTTGCCGCCTCCTTCGGAAAAGGGCAAGCAGCTCTTAATCCAGGTCTGGGAAGAGGCGGCAAAGAGCAAAAATGACAGGGGCGGGATTCGAGCCCGCGCACGTGGTCTTCTGAGCCGGTGGCTTAACCGCTAGACTAAGGCGGGCTTGCGGCAAACCGGAAATTCCAGCTGTGTGGGGTTTGCTGGAAGGCGCTTTGGGGCCGCCAAGCCCCGAGATTTCAATGTGCCAATCTCGGCTCACAGAGAAATTTCGGGGCGACAAAATTGGGATGTCGGGGCGATGAAATAGGCGTGTCGGGGCGGTCAAAATACGGAGCATCTCCGTTGCCGCACAGCATCCATCTGCGCACCATGATAATGTTCAGATCAGAGCTCATCCATTGCAGTGGCAGTGAGAGCAGTAGTAGTTGTATCAGTAGTTGTTGTAGTCGTCGTCGATGTAGTAGTTGTCGCAGTAGTAGTAGTCGTAGTAGTAGTGTAAGTAGTCGTCGTAGTAGTAGTAGTAGTAGTAGCAGTAGTGGTAGTAG
>CAJNDT010003222.1:0-24411 GCA_905221615.1 Symbiodinium sp. CCMP2592
GAAGAGAAGGGAAAGGGAAAAGGAGAAGGAAAGGACCCTGAAGAGAAGGGAAAGGGAAAAGGAGAAGGAAAGGACCCTGAAGAGAAGGGAAAGGGAAAAGGAGAAGGAAAGGACCCGGAAGAGAAGGGAAAAGGAAAAGGAGAAGGGAAGGACCTCCAAGAGAAGGGAAAGGGAAAGGAAAAAGGAGAAGGGAAGGACTCCGAAGAGAAGGGTCCGGGAAAAGGAAAAGGGAAGCGCCCAGAAGAGAAGGGTCTTGGAAAAAGCAAAAAAGGAGGGAAGGACCTCGAAGAGAAGGGAAAGGAAACAAGAAAAGGGAAGTGCCCCGAAGACAAAGGAAAAGGAAAGCACGTCAAAGAAGAGGATCCCTCAGAGAAGGGAAAAGGAAAAGGGGAGGGCCTCCAAGAGGAGGTGAAAGAAGAAGGGAAAGGAAAGGGAAAGGAAAAGGAGGAGGAGGAGGAGGAGGGGCCCATCGTAGACGAAGTCTACGATGGGCCCTACGAGGTCCAGGCGGGGACCCTGACTGCCGCTGAGCGAAGCGAGATCTTTCATGCCACGGGCATGAGGGTCTCGCTTCGCTTGAGGAACTCGTGGCAGGGGCGAGCCATGGTCGTGACCGGCCCCAAAAGCGGTCACTTGCCGGAGGCCTTGTCCATGGCTTGGCGGTACATAGAAGCCTCAGCCAAGGCAAGGCCCCCGCCACCGGCCGCTCCAGGAGCGAAGCAGGCGAGGCCTCGCCCGCCGCCAGCACCCAGGCCACCCACGGCACCCTGGCCCCAGGCCTTCCCGCAGGCGTGGCAGGCCCCGCCGTTCCAGCCCTCCTTCCCGGCCTGCCTTTTTGGACCAACCTGCCTTTTTGGGGCAAGGCTTCCTCGCGCCGCCGCCGCCTTTGGTGCCAGGGCTGCCTGCTCCCTGGCTGGAGGCCGCTCAACGCGCGGAAGCTGCAGCGGCCAGGTCGGAAAAAGCGGCCAGACAAGCAGAAGCAGCCTTGCAGGCAATGCACAAGCTGCAGCTGCGGCCGCCGCCGCCAAAGGCCCGGAGCAGCTCCTCCGACGAGGCCGGGCCTAACACGCATGCAAGTTGTAATCACACATGGCTTCGCCTGTGTGATTACAAGTAAATGTGCAGAAGCACCTGTGGCTTCGCCCTTGGGCTTCTGCACAAGGGTACACACATATATATATATATGTATACATACAAATTTATATATACATCTTTACTCTTCCTTTATACATATATCTTTATATAGAGACATAGATACGCCTCAAATCCTGCCAACAACCGACAGGCGAGCTCCGCCAGCTCGGAAAGCCCCGCTGCTCCCGCCGCTGTCGAAGTGAAGCCGGCGCCGAAGGCCAAACCATAAACCCCTAAACCCTACACTCTAAACCGTGGGTTCAACCAGGCTCAACCAAACCCCCCCTATATATAATAGGCCTAAACCCTAAAACCCTGAAGGTCGGCTCAGACTCGTCCGAGAGCTCAGAAGCTGAGGAAGCCCCGCCGGGCAAGGTGCAGGCGAAAAAGGAGGCAGAGGAGGAAGAGGAGGCCGCGCCCTAAACCTTAAATCCAATATTCCATCCTTAAACCCTGAAGGTGGCCAAAGCCGCACCTGCGGGGCAAGATCTACCGATGAAAGAGGAGGAGGCCCGTTTTTATAAGCCCTAAACTTATAAAATATAATTAGGGAGAAACCCTGAACCCAAAAAAAGCCTAAGCTTTAACAACATGCAGGTGGACTACGAGGAAACACCGGTGCTGCCGCAGGAGCAGCACCTCTCTCCCACGTCGGAGGCTGGCCCCGGCAGTGAAGCGGAGGAGGAGCCTCCCGTGCCGTCGGACTGCCCCGACAAAGAGGCGCAGGACGAGGAGGACTTGCCCTTGCCAGGCTTAGGTTCCAAGAGCAAGGCCCCTTCGCCTTCGCAGTTTCCTCGTAGCTGGCCTGCCCCACCTCTCAAGAAACCGAGGGAAGGCTAGAGAGTGTGAGACTTCAGGCAAGAGACCTGGAGCAGCTCTAATAGGCGAGGCTTCGCCCGCCCGCATGTGCATGCACGCAGCACGCCATGCATGCACAGCCATGGAAAACAGGGCTCAACTTTTTATGCACGCATGCATGCCACACATCTGCATGTTCTGTGTGAGCGAGGAATTGGTGATTCGATGTTTTGAGCTCTTATCGGCTCGTATACAGTTGAAGCATACAAAAGCAGAAACCCTTTTGCACAGTGCCCGCCTGAAACCCTAAACCCTAAACCCTTAAACGATAGACGCTGAACCCTAAAACGTGTAGATGTATCTATATACAAATATGCATACAGAGTAAAAACTCAGATCCTTTGCGAGATATGTTAGGAACAAGCCTGCTTGGTCAAGGCCTTGCCTGACCATTTCTGTGGATGTCAAGGCTCGCCTGACATGAGCACCTTTGCCATGGATGGCGCTGAAGCGCCCCTTGCAGGCTGAGACGCCGAGGAAGAAGCTGCCAAGGGCGATTTCCTTCTCTACGCTTGCAGACCTGCAGGACTCAGGGAAGAATCTGGATCATCAAAGGAAGGTCATTCGTGAAGGCCTCCGCAGACCGCTGGAGGAGGACGGGCCATGTGGCAGAGTCTGGATTCTTTAACTGTGCCACTCGATGGTGAGCCATGGCAGTGGCACATTTTGCGGCCAGCTGCTTTGCTGCACAGACTGTGCAGCATCAACAGAAACTTCGGCGACCTCGTGGCCGTCTGTGAAAACGTGGTGGTATACGCAGACGAGATTGTGCCAGGAAATGTGCTGAGGCCTGATAAAGGTCGAGAGCAGCTGGCCTTCTATTGGACTCTGAAAGAGCTACCGACCTGGTTTGTCGGAAGGCCAGGGATGCTTAAAATACGCGGATCGGGATCAGGACAAACGTAGCTGTCATGTATAATTGGGTGAGATGTTTCATCAAACTCCCTGAGGATGGCTGTTTTTCGGCTCGTTTCCAACGAGCAAGATCTCAGATGTCGAGGGCGGCTACAGCTTTCTCTTCGGCCTCATGCTGGAGTGCTTCTTCGACCTGCAGCAGGACGGCCTCAACTTTGCAACAGGCCTCCCGCTCAGCAGGAGCTCCGGGCATTTTAACTTCAAGCCCAAGTTTGGATTCTTGATTGCCGATGCCAAGGCTCTCAAACAGCTCTGGAACCTCACTGGTGAGAATGGTACAAAGCCCTGTTTCTGCTGCGCGAACGTGGTAGGCAGGATGTCGCCCGAATCCATTGCCAACCACGACTATTTGGTTCATGTCAGCAGCTCTGACAATGACCGCTTCCAGCTGCACACGTCGGATACTGGCAAAACGATGGTGCGAGACCTGGCCGATTTGGCACACCGCCCGAACGAGCAGAAGAAGCTCGGTCAGCTTTGTGGCCTGCAGTACCACGCCAAAGGCCCGGTGGGTGTGCATGACCAAACAATCAGTCTGATGTATGTGGTTGTTTGCCTTTCGCTCTTATATTTAAGGGCAGAGAGTTCTAATAACGAAAAACACACAGGGACACAGAGCCTGGAATCATTACACTTCAGCATGCAGCCCCCTTTGAGGCGCCCTGTGGAATCCTCGTCTCCCGATGCTGAACCACGTCGAGCAGACCATGTATGACTGGATGCATGTGCTCGTTGCGAGCTCGGGTGTGGGCCAGTACGAGGTGAACGAGTTTGCGAAGGAGTTGCAGACGACCTGCAATCTGAGCTTCGAGTTTCTCGACGACTTCGCAAACACGTTCAAGCTGCCAGCATGCTACACCTCCCTGCCGAAGACCTTTTTCCAGGACCGGGTATGCATGCAGCCCGACTCTTGCATCAGAGGCTTTGGCTCGGAGATGCTGGTGGCGGTCACGATTCTTGTGGCCCTTGTCCAGACCGTGCTGGACCCGGCCGGTCTTCTTCCCCAGCACTGCCGCTGCATGAAGCTCCTCGGCGACATTTTGGATATCTTGTCGTCTTCCGCAGCTCGCAAGGCGGTGCTTCTCGAAGAGGCCGTGACCGCGCACAACCTGCTCTATGCCGAGCTCTATCCTGGGTGCCGCAAGCCAAAATACCATTGGCTTTTTCATCTTCCGGCACAAGTGCTGAAATTCGATGCAATCCACAGCTGTTTCGCGCCAGAGAGGAAGCATCGAGCTGTGAAGGCCATTGCCAGCCACGTCACCGGCCCTTCGATCAGCCAGCACATTGCCCTCAGACTGGGGGCGGAGCTTTTGGATTTCTTTGCAACAGAGAAGGTCTGCCGCTCCCACTTCTTGCTGGAGCCCATACGTGAGGTGCTGTGGGCAAAAGAGGTCGTGGCCTCTCTTCTGGGCACCGATGTGATTGGTGTTCAGGCGGCCAGGACAATGGTCACCCCCACTGGCCGCATCTTCACCGGTGATGTCGTGTCCTTGCAAAAACATGAGCTGGCTGTATTGTATTTTCCTCTATATATGTATATACATGTGTGCATGTAATTGCAACCCTCAATCAAATGTAAGTCGACCTTGGCCTTCGGAGGTTTTCTGGCCCGAGGAGAAGATGATTGGGGAAGTGCAGGCTCTGCTCTGTGCCGTCGTCATGTCTGGACGGCATTCCTACTTGGCACAAGCAAACCTGCGGCAGCACGTGGGGGACAACGTTTTTCACAGTCGTGGCCGACCCTGCCTCATGCTGCTGACGGACGGTGTTAGGGCAGTCATATATGGCAAAAAGGGCGATGGATCCCTCCAGGCCTGCCTGACTTCTGAGGAGCTGCAGCATGTGAACGGGTGAGGCTCTGCCCGCCCCTGCATGCACGCATTCTGCTTGGTCGCAGCTCCATGCAAAAATGCAGCCCCGCATGTGCTATCGCTGCTGTCGCTTGTTTTTCGATCGAAGCCTAAACCCCAGAAGCCCTCAAATGTAAAACCTAAACCGTTTTTGATTTATGATTATACATGCTTGCCGCTGCCATATATATACACAGCAAGCTTAAAAGCTGGCCTTCCTCGAAGGCCTCGCCTCGATAGTTTTCTGTTGCTCCGAAGGCTTCGCCTCTTGAAGCCATGGTGGCAGCGACGCAGCAGACACAGGCCGCCGAGACGGTTGTGGAGCCGCAGCAGACCCAGGTGCCTGCAGGGGAACCACAGACCCAGCAGCCTGCCAGCCAGCAGGGGCCCGAGCCTTCGCCAGCTTCGGTGGCCAAACAGGAGCCAGAGACCTCAGCCGAGGCAGCCTCTGCAGTTGACGGGCAACTGCAGCTGGTGCCTGGCGATGCCGATCTGGGCTCTTTGATGGTGCCGGCCGTGCATCCGATGGTCCCGACCAGCAAGCACCCCGTGCCGTTCATCTGCTGCACCTGTGGGCAGGAGTCGACGGAGTCCGTGACCTGTGCCAGGCACACGAAGGGTCAGCAGTCCCTTCGCTGCCGCAAGTGCCACAGCAGCAAAGCGGCTATAGCCCGCTTAAGCCGGGCCCATGACGGGCTTGTGCAGGACTTTGGCAAGATCGACGATCGCGGAGCTGTGCAGAACTTTTTCAAAGAGTTTGGCCACCTCAGGGGGAGGGAGCTGGTTGTCAAGCTCGAAGAAGCTGTCCAGAGCTGGACGACGGAGATCTCGAGGAACAGTTTCCAAGGCACGGGCGAGTTCCTCGACGATCATGATCTCTGGCTTCGCTACAAAGACAAGCCGGATGGTGTCGAGCAGTACGAAAATGTGAAAAAAAACTGCAAGCAGATCTTTGACAGGGTAAGAGGAGTTACCCTCTTCGAGGACATGAAGTACAAGTCCTCTCACGAGGATGTGGTGGAGAAGGGCAAGAAGAGGCAAAGGTCAACCTCTTGCCACCAGGACCTGGCCGAGGAGCTGGAGGACGCCGCTGAAGAGAAGGCCGCTGAAAAGAAGGCGATCTTCAAGAAGAAGAAGGGCAAAGGCGGCGACAACTTGCCCAAGTTCAAGAAGGGTGATCGGAGCAAGATCAACAAAAAGATGGAGGCCGTCGCATCGCAGCGGATGCAGTGCTTGGACTTGCTGTCCAGGGCGGAGAAGTTCGAGGGCATGGTGCCGGCCTATGTCTGCGACGCAGGCAGGGCCTCGATCGCCGAGGCTTTGGCGGCCCAGGAGGAGGTGGAGAAGCTCTTGGACGAAGACCATGGTATCGTCAACGACGTTCTGGACCAGGCGGACAAGATTTTGAACACCATCACCTCAGCCACCGCCCGGCTGAAGCTGCAGGTGGAGCAAGCGGCGGCCTTCAAATCCGTCTAGATCGTCTTTGTTTTTTGCTTTTAGGGGCTGAGTCCATAATAGGGTTAAAACGGGGCCCAAAAGTCTAAAGGTTGCTTATGTATACTCAGCCCCTAAGTTCTTTAGGGCGGGCAGAGATTTTGATTCCTGGTGGTTTGCCCCCAGGAAGCTCGTCATGCCTGCGACGAGGCTTCGCCTCTGGAGTGATGTGTGTGCCAGGTGGCTTCGCCCCGGCACTTTATAATCAAGAGTTCATGACGCATGCAGTCGGGGCGCACAAAAAATCCCTTTCAGATGGGTTGAGATGTCCCTTTGAGGGCTTGTGTCTTGTGTATATGTATAAAAAAAGCCTAAACGTGACGATAAAACAATCCAAAACAAAATGAAACCAACAAAAAGTAAAACAAAATGAAAAAAATAAAAATAAAAATAAAAAATAAAGACATAAAACCAAATTAGAAAAGCAAAACAAAGCATAATAAAACAAAAAGCAAAAAATACAAAAAAACGAAAAATAAAATTAAAAAAATGTAAAAAATGAAAAAAAAGTAAACAAACATGAAAAAAGCAAACGTAAAAAATTAACGAAAAAACAACGAAAACAAAATCTAAAAAAACAACGAAGAAAAAAAACGAAAAATAAAACGAAAAAAAAAACAAATCGACAAAAAACGCCCCCGCCCCCCCCCAGACCCAGCCCCGCAGCCCCCAAATTCAGGGCGCCCCGCCCCCGCCCCCGCCCCCCGGCCCCGCCCCCGCCCCCGCCCGCCCCCATTCAGGTCGGAGCCCGGTCGCAGCCCATGCCCAACCCTCCACCCAACCCCCCCCAACCCCATTCCCCAAAACCCCCAGCCCCCAGCCCCCAATTTCAGGTCGCCCATGCAGCCAACCCTCCACAACCCAGTCCAAGCCCCAAAACACCCCCATGTCACAGCCCATACCCAACCCCCCCCAAACCCCCTTCCCATCCACCCCCTCACCACCACCCCCTTTCCCCTACGTCAGCTTCGAGATACAACCATCAATTCCCACGCCCACCCAAAAGAATCTATTGCATTCACTGCATCCCAACCCCAAACCCATAACCCTGAGCCCTGCCCATGTCTAAAAAAGTGGAAAATGAACCCGAAATCCATGCAAAAACAAACACACTTCGCACCACTGCTTCCCAACCCCAAACCCACGACCCTGAACCCCGGACCCACCCTGAACCCTGAATTTTCCCATGGATGTCCGACCCATAGAAATAGTGGAAAAATGAAACCGAAATCCATGGACAAAAACACAATTCGCAACATTTGTGGGTTGGGGTGCTTTGGGGGTTAAATAAGTTGTACATGTTGAATATATGTATGTATGTATATATATATATATATATATACATGTATGGTATGATTTTCATCGCAGTCCTTATAGCTGATATATACTAAATGTTCTAAATGCTCTTTATATATATATATATGTACTAAAACTAACTATTATATAATATATATGTATTGCTTGTCATACTTGAAATCCATGGAAAACATACTATATATATATGTATATTGCATGTAATGCTTCTGAATAACACGTTGCTTTCAGTTTGCCTGCAATCCGACAGTGTTTGTGGCTCGCAAAGGTTTTGGAACGGAAGGCTTTGCCTCCTGAAAGATGGCGGGGCCAGGTGCAAGCTCCGAGTTTCCGGCTGCGGCTGTGGAGCTGGAAGAGCCAACAGCTGAGTCTGTGGGGCCAGCTGTGCCTGTGGAGGTGACGGGGCCAGCTCCGAAGCCAGCTGCGAAGCCAGCTCCGACCAAACGCAAAAGGGAGGCAGACTCAGACGACGGGGAAAGCCTCAGGGTGGCCCTGCGGCGGTTGGACAACTTCTCCGCAGAGGATGCCTCCTGCAGCTCCACGGAGACAGAAGATGACGTGGTGCCACCCGGACCGCTGCAGCTGTTGCACATGATCGAGAACTTGAGCCGCGAGATGGACTACATGAAGTCCAAATCGCGATGTCAGACGGAGTGCTTGCAGCGCCAAGTCGACTTCCTCAAGAACGCGTTGAAAGAGCTGTCTACCAGCATGACAAATTTTGCCCAGATCAATTGCGATATGGTCCAGGCCATGTTGGGCAGCTGAAGGGCTCAGCGGCTTAGCCCGTGTGGTGCAGAGGCTTCGCCCTGCAAGGGCACGTGCACATGGGCGAGCTTTTGGAGAAAAAAAGCTTAGAACTGCTATACTTTGCTGCTAATGTGTGTGTGTATATATATGCCATATGAATATGTGCAAGCATAACCCGAAAAGCTTTAAACCCTTGACTCCTTGACTGAGTCACAAAAGAACGTGAGGATTAAAATCAGTAGCCCCCAAGCCCTATATAAACCGTAAACACTTCTCCTTTATATACCCATGTATATAACACCCAGAGGCCTCAACCCTGAAAGCCTTGTCTTATATCTATGTATACAACCCCCCGAAGCCCTAAATCTAAAAACTTTTGTTTCTTTTCATGTGCACAGTGTCATCGGCGTTTCTCCTCAAGCTCCTTTGCCTGAGGCTCGCCCTGGCTCCCGTGTGCCCGAGGCATATATCCCGGGCTTTCTTTTCAGAGGTTATAGGCCCGTGCAGGTAGCAGCATGGACGTGCAGTTCGGGAGCAACCATGTGGATGCGGGCATGCACATGCTCGTTGTGCACCGCCTTGAGCGCCGCCTTCGCCTCTTGGACATCAACCAGTTGGTTGATGGCCTGGACCGTCTGCATGGGGCGGGATACCAGGTGATAGACGTGGGGCATGCCGCTTTTCATGCGGATGAGCTCCGCCCATGCCCGCGATGTCCACGGTTCGGGCTTGGCCACAAGATCGCGGCGGCGACGCTCCGGCTGGCAGTGCCTGGTTGGTTGGCGAGGACAATCCCTTCCAACGAAGAAAAGGCCCACAGGGTGTATGAAGCAATGGTTGCTTTCACCTGGGTCGCGGAGGGATATGTCATGGCAGGATTCAGCGAACACAACTCGCGGATTCTTCTTGCCATGTCCCGCGACCTCTCGGAGCTGCCGTATCCGCCAGCTTTGGCTTGGACACTCGAAGGCTTGGTGGAGAAGCTGACGCCGCTGCAACCTCCGGTCCCTCCAGCCCTGGTGCTTTTTGCAGCTCCTGCAGAAGCCGACCGGGCTCCAGAGTTAAGCCCAGAACCCGCACTGCAGGACCAAGGGCAGGAGGACCAAGGGCCGGAAGAGCCCGCAAGCCCAGCAGCTGCTCTGCAGGACCAAGGCCTGCAGCACCAAGGACCGCAAGAGCTGTTCCTCAACGAGCTGGACTGAGCAGGCTACGGGTTTGCAAGGCTCTGCCTGCAGTAGTTTGGCATGCTGCAAGGCTTCGCCTGCAGCATGCCCGGAATAGGAATCTGCGTAGAGCCAGATCCCAGAAATCGGACCCTTAATGGGTTCCAGTTAATGCAAGACAAAGTCTTGCATACAAATCGCGGCAGCACTGCAGAAACTGGTTTCGCAGTTGATGGTTGAAGCCTTGGACACTGTAGCCTCTGTAGACAGGCATGTGGTTACGCTAAAAAAAATCAAAACGCGACCGGTTGCACTATGTATTTTGCTACGAAATCAATAGCTTAGAGACACATTGACTTTTCCCAGGTAATTTGTTGAAGCCTTGGACACTGTAGCCTCTGTAGACAGGCATGTGGTTATGCTGAAAAAATGCAAAGCGCAACCGGTTGCACTATGTATTTTGCTACGAAATCAATAGCTTAGAGACACATTGACTTTTCCCAGGTAATTTGTTGAAGCCTTGGACACTGTAGCCTCTGTAGACAGACATGTGGTTATGCTGAAAAAATGCAAAGCGCAACCGGTTGCACTATGTATTTTGCTACGAAATCAATAGCTTAGAGACACATTGACTTTTCCCAGGTAATTTGTTGAAGCCTTGGACACTGTAGCCTCTGTAGACAGGCATGTGGTTATGCTGAAAAAATGCAAAGCGCAACCGGTTGCACTATGTATTTTGCTACGAAATCAATAGCTTAGAGACACATTGACTTTTCCCAGGTAATTTGTTGCTTCTGCTGCTACTACTGCTACTGCTACTCCTACGACTACTACTGCTGTGCAGGCTTGGGCCTTGCATGGACTGTGTAGGTCATATATAGACAGGAAACGATATGGTTATGCTGGAGAAATACAAAGTGCAACCGGTTGCATTATGTTTCTGGCTGCGAAATCATTAGCTTGCTGATCCAATTTCGGTGGCTGCAGCTTCAGAAGTCAAGGGGCTGGTGGACACAGTCTGGGAATCAAACAAGCTTACCTTTTTCTGTGCATGGAAGAACTGGATGCACAACCTGTTGCACTTTGGGTTGTGGGCATCAATCGGAGTTGGATTCTAATCTGTAGCTCAGCATGCCTACCTAAAGAATTGTTGCAGGCTTTGGCCTACCATCTCTCCTTCGGGGTTTCCGATTTGGCCATCACAAAAAGAGGCATCGTACCAACGCAATCCCAAAGCCAATGCAGCTGTAGAAAATCTTTGCTGCCATCGCTGGCTGGAAATGCAAAAGCTGCCCTCGACTAACTTATCGCCGACCCCCAGCTAATGTCTGCAAGAAATGCGATCCGGGCAACAGAATCGGCAAGCACAACCGGAAACTGCCTCATTTCAGGCTCTGGAAGAAGACGTCTGTGCAGATGACCCATCTCTTCCGGTGGCATGCAATGCCAGTACAGTCTTCTGCTGCTGCTGATTATCAGCTTTTTTTCCAGGCTTTGGCGGGGGAGCTCGATGTTTTGAAGGCTATGGCTGCAAGGACAGGGCTCAAGATGTCCGTGGTTCACGGTGTTCTGGCTGTGGCTTATGCTTGGCTGGAGAAGATCGAGGGATGCAGGGTTCCACTCCCATCCTCAATGAGAATATGTGGCTTGATTTCTTTCGCCATTGCCAATGAGGCACAGTGCGATCCGGATGTCGTGAGACCAGCCTATCGCAAACACAAGAGCATTTCTGTGAAAGAGATGAGGAGCTGCGAAAGCCGTTGGGTAAATGTCATTGGTAACCTAGATGCCCAATGAAGTCTTCAGATCAAGCTCTCGAGATTAGTGCACTTGCTGGACAGTGGGGGCAAAAGGAGAGTGTTCGAGGACTGAGCAGGCTACGGGTTTGCAAGGCTCTGCCTGCAGTAGTTTGGCATGCTGCAAGGCTTCGCCTGCAGCATGCCCGGAATAGGAATCTGCGTAGAGCCAGATCCCAGAAATCGGACCCTTAATGGGTTCCAGTTAATGCAAGACAAAGTCTTGCATACAAATCGCGGCAGCACTGCAGAAACTGGTTTCGCAGTTGATTGTTGAAGTCTTGGACACTGTAGCCTCTGTAGACAGGCATGTGGTTATGCTGAAAAAATGCAAAGCGCAACCGGTTGCACTATGTATTTTGCTACGAAATCAATAGCTTATGCCCGCATACAAATCGCGGCAGCACTGCAAAAACTGGTTTCGCAGTTGATTGTTGAAGCCTTGGACACTGTAGCCTCTGTAGACAGGCATGTGGTTATGCTGTAAAAATGCAAAGCGCAACCGGTTGCACTATGTATTTTGCTACGAAATCAATAGCTTATGCCCGCATACAAATCGCGGCAGCACTGCAGAAACTGGTTTCGCAGTTGATTGTTGAAGCCTTGGACACTGTAGCCTCTGTAGACAGGCATGTGGTTATGCTGAAAAAATGCAAAGCGCAACCGGTTGCACTATGTATTTTGCTACGAAATCAATAGCTTAGAGACACATTGACTTTTCCCAGGTAATTTGTTGCTTCTGCTGCACCAGCAGCAGCAGCAGCAACCAATGTCATGCATAAACTATAATTGTCAGGAAGCCACAGCATGGTGTGATGCAACCGTTGGCTCAAAGTGGGGTTTTGCTCTCGCTGCATGAAGGCATCGCCTCATCAGCCGTGGATCGGTGCTCCATCCATGGCCGAAAAGCATGTGCGAGACATGCTGGAGTTTGTGGCGATGCTCCGGAAATCGCCTGGCATGGACGAGGGCCGTGCAGAGAAGATGGAAAAGAAACTGCTGCAGCAGCTGGAGGAGCTGCCTGGAGCGGTGAGCTTTCAAGAAGCCACACGTGCCATGGAGAAGGTGTCCGCGGCAGATGTGCCGGATGGCTTTAAGCAGGACATCGTGCGATGTTTGGAGGAGAAAATCGAGGCGACGGGTTCCGCCGAGAGTTCCGCCACCACGCGGGAGCTCAAGGGCAACCAAAAGATGCAACAGCATCGTTTTTTCTACAACTTCCTGGTGCAAGCGGAGTGGGATGCCATCATGAACACGAGGGCCTCCGCGAGGAACAAGCAAAGGGTGGTGGCCAACAGGCTACAGCTCCTGGGCTTGGTCTATCCGAGGGAGGCAATCTTCAAGCAGGCCACTGCCATCTTGCTGCTTGGCAGCCACGATGGTCCTCCGGAGCATCTGAATGTGAATTTTGTTACGGCCTTAGACCTGCTGCAGGAGCTGAAGGACCTGTGCAGGTCTTCGTTCGACAAGTCCAAGTTCAGTGGACTGAAGGACTACCCGGAGAGTGCGAGAGATCTCCCGAGTGATATCTTCAGGGCGGCCTACCGGGAACAAGCGCCGGCAGCTTGTCCCATGGACTTGCCGGCCTTGCACGGGCTTACCCAAGCCCTTGCTGCGAGGAGCACGCACAACAGTGTGCAGCAAAAGGGCTTTGGGCAGCAGCTCGGCAAAAAGGACAGGTGCCTTCAGGAGAACATGCACGGTGCCCTGTTAGGGCACCTTGGCAACCTTTTGATGAATGCCATGGAAGGGAACGGCGTCCCTGGCCTGCGAAATTTCGCTATGACGAAGAAGCGGAAGATGTTGGAGGACGGGGAAGCCTCCGTGCCGCTTCAGCTCCAGCTCCCAAGCAAGAAGCTAGCTTTGAAAGACAAGGAGGAGGTGGCGGAGAAGGACGAGGAACAGCAAGCAGAGGACTTGGAGGAGGACGTACAGGAGCATGAAGAGGCTTCGCCCTTCAAAAAAACGCCTGCCGAGCCTAAGAAGGCCCGGCGCAGTGTCGACGAGATGGTCTCCAAACTCCAGGACCAGCTCGCGGCCAACAAGGGAAATCCAAGCAGCACACCTGCCAAAGCAAAGGCTGAAAAGGAGTCCGAGACGACTCCTTCGCCCAAGCCGTCGAAGCCGGCGAAGGGCACACCTGCCAAAACAAAGCCTGCCGGAGGAAAGGGCGCAGCCCAGGGGAAAGGCAAGGGCAAGGGCAAGGGCAAGAAGGTGCTGACAGCTTTGCCCAAGTACCCGGGCACGGCAAAGAAGCCGCCGGTGTGGTTGCAGACCTGCAAGATCTACACGGATACGACCACGAATGCGTGGAGGGTCCAGATCTGGGGCGACAAGAAGGACAAATCGTTCAAGTTTTCGGACAACCCAAAAGCTTCTTGGCAGCGGCTCAGCGCCTACGTGAGCGAGCTCTAGATGTCAGTGGCCCCTGCATCTTGCATGTAGGTCTACCGGCGGCCTCGCCCTGTGCGTGCGCTTCCGCATTTGGCAGTGGCTTCGTTCGGCATTCTTTAAAGAGCATGTGCGACGGGGAACGGCACGCAGAAGAAAAAAGATTGTAGCACGGAGTTGGTTTAACCCCCAGCCCTAAATGCATGTTCAACCCTGTACATAATCTGTTACAGGCTTTCCCTGCGTGGCCCTTTGGATTTTGGCATTCTGAACCCTGTTTTTTTCACCTCTACATAATTTTTTGGACCGCCGCAATACCTCAAAATGCTTTTCTCGTGATGAATTTTTGCACCCCTCATGATCGCAAAATGGTGCTCGCCAAACGCATTTTCTGACCACCTATATACCTCAAAATGGTTTTCTCGTGACGAGTTTTTGCGACCCTCATGATCCCAAAATGGTGCTCACCAAACCCATTTTCTGACCGCCTATATACCTCAAAATGATCTTCTCGTAACGAGTTTTTGCACCCCTCATGATCGCAAAATGGTGCTCGCTAAACCCCGAAATGTGTGCTCGCTAAATCCCCAATTTCGGAGTTATAAGTCACTTACAAGTCCGACTTATAAGTCCACCAAAACTCCACTTATAAGTCAGAGATAACTCGACTTAACAAGTCCAGTATATCTCGAGTTATAACTGACCAAAGCAAGAAACCCACCAAAGTACTGCTGGCACAAAGGGTCGCTAACAAAATGTTAGCGACCCCTTATGTCCTATTTGGCGTTGCATTTGCCTGTCTGCTGCTTATGATAGCCAAAGCAGCTCGGCCGCTACTGCTGCTCTGGTGGCTGTAGCAAAGTAATTGTTCGGCCACTACTGCTGCCACAAGGGGTCGCTAACAAAATGTTAGCGACGCCTTCTGTCCTATTTTGTGTTGACATTTGCCCGTCTGCTGCTTAGGATAGCCAAAGCACCTCGGCCGCTACTGCTGCTCCGGTGGCTGTGGCAAAGCAATTTTTCGTCCACTACTGCTCCCACAAGGGGTCGCTAACAAAATGTTAGCGACCCCTTATGTCCTATTTTGTCTTGACATTTTATTGTGCATTGACATTTGCCCGTCTGCTGCTTGGGATAGCCAAAGCAGCTCGGCCACTACTGCCGCTCCAGTGGCAGTACCAAAGCATCTCAACAGGGGGCTATCATCAATTCTTAGAGCTCTTTGTGTCCTTTCTTGATTGAGTATAAGAAGAAGCAACATACACTTAATACAACAACCAGAAACGGGCTTGATCAAAGGAAACACCGAGCTCGGAAACCCATGGTTTGTCTAATCTTCAAGTATCATCTCAATGCTTCAAAAAAGGTACTAGAAACGCTTTGTAGGATTTAAAATTCGTCCAAGGCAATGTTTCAGGATGATATTTACGCATGTGTGGTGTTCGTTCTGCATAAGTGTGTTTGTTTGTTTGGGTTCAGGCTCGATTTTGATGCTATTCAAGCCCTTGGGATTTCTTCGCCCTAGCTCGTTTTGGCTTTTGCTGCAGCTCGTTTTTGCTTCTGCTCCAGCTCCTTTGTGCTTCTGATCCAATTCGTTTTTGGGTCTGTTCAGCTTGTTTTCGCTTTTGCTCAAGTCATGAACTGCCACTCCCATGGGTCTGGCAGCAGGAGGAAAGCCTCACTTCCAAAGGCTCTATCAGTTGCAAATAAACAATCTTAACTAACTGCTCTGTGCCTTCAACAGAAGCCACCAGTGCTGTCATTGCCGGTGAACATGCATTCCAGACCTGGCCAAAACAAGGTAGCACAACTCCCCACTTGACCACACCACTGCCTGGAGAGACTGGACCAAGATGGGACAGCAAGACTGGAGATCAGCTGTGATTTGACTCTGCATGGCGTGAAACGTCTGTCATCAAGAAGCTGGTGGAGGTGGCACATCATTCGTATCATCATATATGTCATGCTGCTTGGCAGCTTTATCGAAGACACTGATCAGGTTCCTTACTACCCAAGGCCAAGCCCATGGATGATCCACCCGGTGATGTTGCTTGTGCTTGTACTCTGGCCGATGATGGTGTCAGTGATTCCACCGGTGACAATCGATGAGCCTCATCCGATGGAACTGATGCTCGGGCCTTGCTCGATGGTGGAGTCAGTGATTCTGCAGGCGATAATCGGGCCTTTGGTGATACTGAGGATGGTTCTGAGCTGTAACGTTTCCTTCCATGTGTTGAAGGTGTCCCTGACAGCTTCTTTGGAATGGTGGGAGCAGTGGGTGCCTCAAGTGTATTGATAACATGATCCGGGAGCAAGCTCCCACAGACGAAGGACACCTTCTTCACCATGTCACCTGAAGCTCTCAACACCAGCATGGCGCGATTCTCACTGAAGTTGAACCTGATTTGGAACGTCCATGAATCATCAGCTGGGGCAACGAATGTCCTTCCAGAGAAGCGATGCAGCAGCAATCGAGCATCGGAATCAAATCGGAAGATCCCTTCAGTCTCCCAGTCTGTTGGGAAACTTGGCAATGCTTGCTCACGACCACGCTCACGACAATTATGGGCCAAGCACTGCATCAGATAAGGCATGTCTCAGGATCCCAACCTGTAAAAAACTCGATGATTTGCAGCAACTTCATTTTGTTGATACTGCCTGGCAATGCGGAGGTGCAAAGATTTGCCTGCAATCGGTCCACCAAAGATCTGAGGATTGGCAAAGACAGGTCTGACAGTTTAGTGTATTTATCCGGAAGCCACTCACTCGGGCCCACCTCTGTTTGATGCAAAAACCGAGCACCTACATCATAGCCATGGTCACTCAGAGTGCTCAGGAGCAAGGGAATGCAGTCAGGATGTCGGTCCATGACAGAATCAACCAATGCTTTTCCCAGCATTCGGTCCTTTGCTTTCCTTGGACCGGACATGGCAATATGACACTCACACTCGGACCCTCACACTCGGACAAAGCCTGGCAAGGTCTGCAGTGAGTCTGGACCCAGGAAGGTGAACAAACCTGCTGTCTACAATCTCTAATGTTTTCGCCTCCATGGACTTCTCAGGCTTTGGGCAACATGAATCGAACATGATGTAAGCAGGATTTATGCATTCATCCGTCGGGGCATGCCATAAAGTCTTATTTTGTTTCCTTGGACCGGACATGGCAGCATGGCAATATGACACTCGCACTCGGACACTCACACTCGGACAAAGCCTGGCAAGGTCTGCAGTGAGTTTGGTCTCTGGAATGTGAACAAACTTGCTTTCTAAAGTCTCTAATGCTTTTACTTCCATGGACTTCTCAGGCTTTGATGTGCGTTGGGAAACATGAATCGAACATGATTGAAACAGGGTTTATGCATTCACCTGTCGGGGCATGCCATGAAGTCTGATTTTTTCCTTTGCAGCCACCCCTCGGCCACGTGAATGATGTGAAACAAGGCAAGCCTCGGGCATCGGACCTTGTCTTGCAGCAACCCATCCGGAGCTCATGCTATTTAGGACTGAAGTACCTGACTTGGAGATGCACATGCCACTGGGCAAGCCGAAACTACTTCATCCTGGAAAAACCTCACGGAGCTTGGCAGCCTGTTCTTCGGAGAACTCATCTCTCAGTTTGTGTTCCTTCAGACGTGTCAGAATCCCACAAACTCGGGCCTTCAGCTGGGCATCATAGACGTAGAGAGCTTTGAGACGCTGCTGAAGCTTGAAGATTGAATCTGGTGATGAATCGGACCGGCGGTACTCCAGGAGCAACTCCATCTCTGCAGGGGTAAGTCGAGCCCGCACTGTTGAGCGTTCCTTCTCCCGGTCCTTCTTCTTCGTCTTCGGCGCCTCTACATCCACAACTGCTTCAGCCTTCTCCTGAGGAACCATGGCCAAACCTTGTGAATCGGGCCCTGGCTCCTTCTTCACAAGTGCCTGGAGGTCTTTCTTGACACGGACCTTGACCCTGCCCTCTTTCATCGGGCCAGGCTTCACCATGGTCACTGCTACAATAAACAAACCCCAGTAGCAGACTCGAACCACCACAAGACTGCGCAAAGCCACCAACAACGATCATGCCAGGTTGCAGGAGGCATGTGCAGACAGATCCAGACAAGTTGTGATAAATGCAAAAGCAAGCCGGCCACACTCTGTTGACAATGTTGCTCTCTGGCCTGAGCTAAACACTTCATGGTGTTAGAGGTAAACACCGAATTTTAAGCTAGTGAAATCATTCTAACAAATATAGGTTTCAAGTCATTTTACAAATAACAATGTCCTGATGTTGACAGACTGTACTAAAATCATGGCTTTCTGGGGACAGTGGCAGGCCCTGGTAGGCTAGCTTAGCAGTGGGCCCTGCCAAAGTCTGCTTCATACGTATGTTAGCTACAAGACTACCAATTAATAATAGAGTTCAAAATTGGAAAGAAAGTATCTTGATATTGACAATGGTTTGCCTTGCTTGTGTATTTAAATGCTTTAAGCTTTCTGGGGACAGTAGCAAGCCCCGCCACCAGGGGGAGTAGCGGGCCCCGCCACCCGCTACTCCCCCTGCCAGCAGCGGGCCCCGCCACCAGCAAAAGGAGTAGCGGGCCCCGCCACCAGCAGCCGGCCCCGCTGGGCCCCGCCATCAGTGGTGGGGAGCAGCCGGCCCCGCCACCAGCAGCGGGCCCCGCTGCCAGCAGTGGGCCCTGCCACCAGCAGTGGGGAGCAGGGGGCCAGCGGGCCCCGCCAGTGGGGAGCAGCGGGCCCCACTGCCAGCAGCGGGCCCTGCCACCAGCAGCGGGCTCCGCCACTATTGTTAACAATGGTTTTGCTTGCCTGTGTTAAACGCTTTCTGGGGAAAGTGGCGGGCCCCGCTTGGGGCTCACTGGTGGGCCCCACAAGGCTCAGCCTCATAAGTTAGTAATCAATACAATAGGTTTCAATTTAAAAACGAATTAGTTGTTCTATTTTTTGCTTGCCTGCGTACAACACTTTCTGGGGAGAGTGGCGGGCCCCGCTGGTGGTGTCCACCGGCGGGGCCCGCTGGTGGGCCCACAATAGGTTTGAGAAGTAATTGTTCTATTGTCAACAATGGTTAACAGCTTTCTGGCAAGAGTGGCGGGCCCCGCTAACGGCCCCGCCGGCGGGGCCCGCTGGAGGGCCCTGCCCGAGCAAGGCTATGCCTGTCATAAGCTAGTAATCAATACAATTGGGTTTCAATTTAAAAACAAATTAGTTGTTCTATTGTTAACAATGGTTTTGCTTGCCTGCGTTAAACTACGCTTTCTGGGGAGAGTGGCGGGCCCCGCTGGTGGGCCCCACTGGCGGGGCCCGCTGGTGGGCCACACAAGTCTCTGCCTCATAAGTTAGTAATCAATACAATTGGGTTTCAATTTAAAAACAAATTAGTTGTTCTATTGTTAACAATGGTTTTGCTTGCCTGTGTTAAACGCTTTCTGGGCAGAGTGGCGGGCCCCGCTGTTGGGCCCCACTGGCCGGCCCCACAAGGCTCTGCCTCATAAGTTAGTCATCATTTCAAAAACAAATTAGTTGTTCTGCTTAATTGCCTGTGTTAAACGCTTTCTGGGCAGAGTGGCGGGCCCCGCTGTTGGGCCCCACTGGCGGGGCCCGCTGGCCGGCCCCACAAGGCTCTGCCTCATAAGTTAGTCATCATTTCAAAAAGAAATTAGTTATTTTATTGTTAACAATGGTTTTGCTTGCCTGTGTTAAACACTTTCTGGGGAGAGTGGCGGGCCCTGCTGGTGGGGTCCCCCGGCGGGGCCCGCTGGTGGACCCACAATAGGTTTCAATTTGAAACCCAAGTAATTGTTCTATTGTCAACAATCAATGGTTCACATTGCCTGTGTTAACCTGCTTTCTGGGGAGAGTGGCGGGCCCCGCCGGCGGGGCCCGCTGGAGGACCCTGCCCGAGCAAGGCTATGCCTCAGAAGTTAGTAATCAATACAATAGGTTTCAATTTAAAATCAAATTAGTTGTTCTATTGTTAACAATGGTTTTGCTTGCCTATGTAAAACACTTTCTGGGGAGAGTGGCGGGCCCCGCTGGTGGGGTCCACCAGCGGGGCCCGCTGGTGGGCCCAGAATAGGTTTAAATTTAAAAACAAAGTAACTGTTCTATTGTCAACAATGGTTCACATTGCTTGTGTTCAACGGCTTTCTGGGGAGAGTGGCGGGCCCTGCTGGTGGGCCCCGCCAGTAAGGCCTGCCCGAGTAAGGCTATGCCTCATAAGTTAGTAATCAATCCCTGCCAGTGGGCCTGCCAGAAGGCTCTGCATAATTAGTAAGTAATCATTATACAATAGGTTTCAATTAATTAACAATACAAGAACTTTTTCTCACGTTACCAATGGTTCACTCTGCCTGCGCTAAACACTTTGTAGGGACAGTGGTAATCATTACAACAATGGGTTTCAAGTGGAAACATGTAGTATGCAGCAAGTTTCAAGTTGGTTCAAATGAAGTTTAGAATCATTCATTGTAGCAATGCTAATCTTGTCATACGTCATGCCTGCTGGTGGGGCCTGTCAGCCCTACATCAGGAGCTCTGTGTGGTTTGGATGCAAAGCAAAAGGCAATGCAGCAAGCTTGGATTTAGTCATACTAATCAGCTTTAGCAGTGTTGCTAAAGTGTTAATCATGGTTCATGGAGCTGACTGCAATCTGGAGAACAAAGTGGGGCCTGCAAAGCTTTATTTCAGAAGGCAACCCTCTAGCACTACTTTAATAATAAAGATTTGCGGTTGGCAGCATCACTCCCTGAGTTGCCGGCGCAATCGAACCCAGTCCAAGGCTGTATGATTCGGACCTTACTGCGCAAGAAACTGAACATGAGCCAATTGCAAAAATGCTGTATCATCATCATGCTCTGCTGACTCACAAATTGCATGTGGTGCCCAATTTGACCTGAGACCTACCTACCAAGGTCCACACAGCTGGGTGAAGACAAGGTGGCAACCTGCATGGCAGCAGCAACTAAAAAATGGTGAGCAAAGGGTTCATGGGGTAAACCGGCTGTTGTCGATTCTTGTGGTGATGGAGCAAACTTTGGTAGACAGTGATGAGCCCGCTCGAATTTTGCGATCGCCGTGGACTGGGTGTCCCTTGACGCTGATGCTTGATCATACATCGGGCCCGAGTGTTTCTCACCTTGCCCCTATTGACTGTGTAAGTACCTCGTGCTTCTGTTTTTCATGTTCTTCGGAGTTCTGGAGACTACCTCACTCGGACTCGGACCCTACTCTACCTCACACCCTCATTAGTTCGCACGTCACTCAGACTGAGCGACATCCAGCAAGTTTTGCATGAACTCCTCCTGGACGCCAGCCCGTATCAACCTGCTTCGGACAAAGGCAATGAGCTCATCCATAGTCATGTAGGGCTTGATCTGCCGGATGTGGCGCTTGACATAGCAGTTGGAGAAGCGCTGGGCCACCAGGTGGCGTGCCAAGAGCTCGATGACCACAGGGATGTTCGGTGGACTCGAAGGATTCGGACCCAGTCCTTCGGCCTCACGTTCCGCCACCATCATCTGCTCCACTGCCTCCTTCGGGATCTCGGGCACAGCTTTAGCCTTGGGAGCCTTCATCACAGCAGCTGGACGAACAATCGGGCCACTGCGAGCCTTCGTCACAGCAGCTGGCCGCACCATCGGGCCATGAGCCTTGGTAGCTGGCTGCTTCATCGGGCCACCATGAGCAGCTGGACGCTTCATCGGGCCACCACGAGCCATGGTCCAGCCTTCTCTCTTGGAGCCTTGGGGCACTGAATCCCTCGATCCACAGTGGCTTCCAGAATTCCAAGGGAAGCTTTTGCCAGCTGCAGTTGAAGTCCAAGGAGTGATGAATGGGGTTTGGGGCCAAATATTCATGCAAAAGCTGTGGATCAGGAATCGGCAGACTCATGTTTACATTCTGGGGTTACCCAGCCTCCCCAAACTCCAGGATCGGCAAAAGACTCCAACGTCCGAGCCTGAACAACTGCAACCCAAACAGGGTCTGTGTTCAGCTGAAGAAACTTACTAAGTTATCCCTGAGGATGCCATCTGCACAAATCACTTGGCCCAGGCTTCAGTCTGAGCATGGCACTCGACTCCACCATGGACACTTTGCAAAGCCTGCCAAATCAAGGTGGATGTCTAATAAGTAAAACAAGAAAGCATACGCCACACATGAATCAAATCGATATGCAGCAGGCATCCAGGCCTGGGTGCAGCGCACATCTCTGATGCCAACTGTCCTAGGATTGTCCTTTCAACAGGTAGAAGCCATGCCGGGTCTGGGCTGTCTTCGTCCGATAGTCCATGGATTCGGCCACCACCTGAGCAAGTAGCCGTTAAATGCCCAAGCACAAGGCCCGATACCGACCCTTGCAAAGCTTGGCTCATGAAGCGCTCAGCAGTCTCCTATTTCATTGTGCTAGTGCTGATTCTCGAACTACCATGCTGACCGTGATGACAAGGCTTCGGTCGGTGCAACTTGTCCCACTTAAGTACTGCATCGGTGGCCTGGCCTTGACTCGGACCGTGTCAAATGCTGCAAGCAGCTCAGGCGGCCTGGCCATGAATCGGACTGCATGAAACCGTTCCTCCTCTGTGTCTGGCCCTTGCTTGGACATGTTTCACAAGAGAGAATCAGGCTGGAAGTCCCAGAAGTGAAGGGCTCAAGAAGGAAGCAGAGGCTGTAGGTCACAGTTACACTGTGCATAAGTCATCGAGGCTCTGACGTGAGGAGATGCCCGGAATGCTGGCAGTCCTGGACCTCATGGCTTTGGCTTGATTTGACTTGAAGCTGCAGACACGCGGCTCTTATTAATCCATATGCACGTTGGGGGCAAGACCTTGCAGATGTTGCAGCTACCCCGCCTTCAGGTGCTCCCACTTTACATACCTGCAGCAAACACAGGCAACAAACTAGACGTGCTAGTTGCTAGTTGAGTCTCCACAAGAACACAAACAAGTGTTGGCAGTGTTGGGTCCCGCGAAGCCGCAAAGCGCTAAATTCGATGCACAACTGCTCACACAGTGGAATTTTTTTGTCACTCGTGCTCGACAAGTCAGACGAGGGTTGAACAACTCACGACTTTACATAAGGCGTGCCGGCCCACATTGGGGCCAACCTTGCAGCGTTAACAGACATCAGCGATCCCGTTCCGTTCACTACACTACAAAGGCACAGTTCAAAGCGTAGTATCACCTGCGCACATCAGCCAGTTTCGCCAGAATTCAAGATACAGGTTTGCAACCACGTGGGCCTCAATCCGTACGACAGCAACCCCATCTGCAGTGGAAAGCCTGCAGTCTTGGAAGCCCAAGTGACAGCTCCTTGCCCCGAAGGACCCTTTTTGCAGTTATTGGCCCCCAGTGATCCCTGAGAGGGGATGCGAAAATCCAATCTCTCCCATGTAGTGGTTTCCAGGGGCTTCAAAAAAGTGCTAAGTCTCTCGATATGGGCGTCTCTCGATATGGGCGTCCTGTCGGTCGTTTCCAGTCGTCGTCTTCGGTCCAGTCCAGCAGGTGTGGCCAAAACATGGGGCTCCAGCCCAACAGCTCGAGCATCAGCCAAGCATCCAGCAGGGTTCAGCAGAATATCCCCATTGAAATCCCGCAGTTTGCACACCGCGGCATGCGTTGCAGTAGCAGCAGAGAACCAAGATGCTCCCCATTGAAATCCACAGTTTGCACGGCACGCGCCAACTTGGCCCATTGAAATCCCTCGTCTTCGGTCCAGTCCAGCAGGTGTGGCCAAAACATGGGGCTCCAGCCCAACAGCTCGAGCATCAGCCAAGCATCCAGCAGGGTTCAGCAGAATATCCCCATTGAAATCCCGCAGTTTGCACACCGCGGCATGCGTTGCAGTAGCAGCAGAGAACCAAGATGCTCCCCAGTGAAATCCAGTTTGCACGGCACGCGCCAACTTGGCCCATTGAAATCCCGCATTTTGCACGCCGCGGTATGCGTTGCAGTAGCAGCAGGGAACCAACATGCTCCCCATTGAAATCCACAGTTTGCACGGCACGCGCCAAGAGTTGCAGTAGAAGCAGGAAACCAAAAAGCTCGACGGTCCACCCCTGTCGCCTGTCAGGACAATAGATCAAATACAAAGTATCCCCATGGAAATCCGCAGAACACATGGGCACGCACCTGACAGGTGCATTTGAAGCAGAAGGCCCAGATGCATAAGGGTCCACTCCACATTATAGTCGCATCCATAGTCTCATCCAAATTGGCCGATTGGTGTAACAGTCGTCCAGCTGTGTCGGCAATTGTTGAAAACATCGTGCCATGGCGCTCCATGTCTTTCCTAATCGGCCGAAGTTGATGAGCTCAAGCAGCCCAGTGCCAATCCCCGGACTCGTCAGGGGTCGTAAAAAGTGAGGGAATATACCCCCTGTTTGACAGGTCTGCATGCAGCCGGTACGTGAGGGATAGACCTCACCGCACTCCTGAGGGGGTAGGGGGCACAGGCGGAGAGAGAGGGGACATCACCCATGCAGCACCACCAGGGGGCGCAGCAACATCCACCCATACACGCACATTTCCAGAGGCAAGCATAACACACGCACCATCACAGGGGCAAACACACAGGGCAATGAAATCCACATAAGCATCATGAACTCTTCACCACTCATGAGCAGGCGGTCTTCAAAACCCTCTCACGTCAGTCCCCACATTTATGCCATCGGGCTCCTCGTCTGACCTCTCGTCTGGTGTGCACAAAATTTATGTATGTACATCGTCAGAGTAGCCG